>CM059187.1:118002534-118128938 GCA_030323885.1 Branchipolynoe longqiensis | reverse complement strand
CGGCGCTGGACATCGCATTCCAGACATTACAACACTGTATACTTTGTGGCATTGGAATGCTGACGAATGTGGCAATGTGCTTGTTACAATATTGTGGACAATACAATGTTGTCAAAATCAAAATAGTTTTCGATCGAAATTGATCGATGACAGCTCTATACAGAAGAGAGAGAGAGGGGGGGGGGGAAGCAGTACTAGTCCTCGATGACAGCTCTATACAGAAGAGAGAGAGAGAGGGGGGGGGGGAAGCAGTACTAGTCCTTCTGGAAGGATTAAAGCTGTGACCCAGAATGCTTTGTTGTTGTTTTACGTCCTAGCAACATATCAGGACGGCCCAGCATGCTAGGTCGCAGCTTCACTTTACATGGCAGAAGTTGGGTTTGGCGCCACTCCAAGCCATATTTTTCACAGTAGGCTTCCTTCACTATCAAATTTGTAAGTCATTGGTTTCACTCGGTCGGGATTCGAACAACTAACTACCAGTACCAACCTTCCGTACGGGAGGGAAGCCTGTGCTGAATCGGGAGTTCGAGTCCAGACTGAGTCAATTCGATGACTTACAAAATTGAGAGGCAGAGATAGATAGATAAAGATATAGAGAGATAGATAGAGGGATAGGTAGAGAGACAGAGAGAGACAGCGCAACAGACAGACACACAAGTAGACAGACGGGTAGACAGCCAGAGCGATACACAAACAGACAGCGACAGAGGGAGAGAATGGTTGTTGTTTTGAAGATATGGACTGGCGGGTTTTGATCTATTCGAACAGCTCATGAGGCGGTGCTAATCGGTTCACCTGAGTGACGAGGCCGGGTGTGGTGTTGTGCGAATGGTGCAGGTTGAACAACATCACCGAGGTTACCTCGGTTCATCTGCGCCGCCACTTCTACAGGCAAACGGGAGGCGTGGTTTACAAACAGTTCATCGACTCGCTTCGCAGAGGTAGCCAATAATTGGGAGGTTCAGCAGCTCTCTGGGTATCACCTCCCAAAGTCTACCCTACAGAGTTATGTCTCCTCTCTCTCTCCTCTCTCCTCTCTTCCCCTTCTC
The DNA here is from genome assembly GCA_030323885.1 of Branchipolynoe longqiensis. NCBI lineage: Eukaryota > Metazoa > Annelida > Polychaeta > Phyllodocida > Polynoidae > Branchipolynoe > Branchipolynoe longqiensis. Next base: position 118,127,886 of record CM059187.1, on the reverse strand, counting down.
TCTCTTCTCTGCTCTTCCCCTTCTCGCTCCTCTCTTCTCTGTTTCGTTTTCTCTTTCTTTCTCTCTCTCTCTATATATATGCATTTATACAGAGCGAGGTATAGAGAGAGAGACTAGTGATACACACATATAGTTGTACATATATAGACATTTCTATGTGTATAATATATATGTATATATAATACATATTACATGTATTCCTCTGAGACTGACGCGGGAAGTCGGGAGCAGTTAATGTACTAGCAAATAGAAATAAAATAGACAACTTCCGTTATGTATATTTCCTATAATTATTAAATATCGTCAACGTATATTATATATATGTGGGGGTTTTCTAAATGAGAAAGGACGTAGATATCACTTAATCAGCTTGTCACACACAAAACCCTTTAAAACACTGACAAATTGTGTTTTTAGATCACTTCAGTTTGAGAAGCGTTGGCGATTTAGTGTGTGAGCACGTTGGTAAGTGGCGCCACTGGCATGTAGCGGCATCTATAAAATATGCACGCCCGACTACAAAAGGCGTGCGCCGCGTACAGAATCAAACCGCGTCTGCTGCATTGACGGCGATCCGCTGGTCCCCTCATCGTCGCCTCATAATTCTCCAACCGAGACGAAATAAGGGGTGCAGCAGCGGAGGTGGTGGGCTTGACGAGAGGGGGGGGGGGGGCGCTGACCGCTGGTTCCTGACGGCTTCAGTAAACATGCTGTGTATAGACCTACTTCATATGACGTCAGCATAGGTATTTAGGTCAGTGCGCGCGCTGCTTGGCTGCCAGACAACACAGGATCACACTGCAAACTCAATGGCTATGAGCAATCTTCATGCAGAAAATGTGAAACATCTCTAAAACTACACCAGCTAGACACAAACCGCTTGGAACGTGTATAGAAAACATATTCAACAAACAGATTATGTTAAATTTATAAGGTTAGGGTTCTGCATTTCCATGAATTTTGAATAAAATTGACGTTTTGCACTGCACGTATCGGCAAACTCAATGCATTGTCAATTGTTGTGAGCAATTTTCATACAGAAAAAATGAAATATCTCTAAAGCTACACCACCTAGACACAAACCGCTTCGAACACCTATAGAAAACCTATTCAACAAACAGATTATATTAAATTGATAAGGTTAGGGTTCTGCATTTCTATGAATTTGAATAAAACTGACATTTTGCACTGTGTGTATCGGCAAACTCAATGCATTGTCAATGGCCGTGAGCAATCTTCATACAGAAATAGTGAAATATCTCTAAAAGTACACCACCTAGACACAAACTGCGTGGACCAAATATAGAAAACATATTCAACAAACAGATTATATTAAGTTAGCGTTCTGCATTTCTTTGAATTTTGAATAAAACTGACGTTTTGCACTGTGTATCGGCAAATTCAATGGCAGTGTGCCTTTGTTCTGCAGCCAAGCTGCACGCGCATACACAATGTTTAAAAACATTGAAAGACATCTATTCAGCGTGTCACACGCCCGTATTTAGATGCGACTGTGTGTTGCGCCATGATTGGCCACTCATTGAGCGGCGTGTGCGCGCGCACAGAAACGACACGGCGCGCGGTGTTTACCTAGTGGAGGTGCACCGGACGGCGCGGCCAGTCGTTATCGCTTGACACTCGACGCGACTGCATGTTTATTTCACTTTGAAACCTGACTTCCGGCATTTTCCCCGCAATCCCCGACAGTGCTAATCCCATGGGCGAAAATCCACGTTTTCCGGGAAATTCGCTGTCGGTGTAATAAATAACCAAGGCTTCATTTTCCCCGATTTTTGCCGGACACCACTTTCACCCCTGATAACGCCTACCGTAGGGTCTCACATGCTGAATACATTTCCTTCGGCATGCTTCCCGACTCACTCCCCCCCCCCACACACACACACCCAGCCGCACCCACCTCCACGACCCCCACACGCCTCCATGTTGCTGCCGACGTGCCTCGGCGTGTCCCCCGTGGCAGATTAACCCTGCTCCGGGCTGTGTCGAGGACGCCTGATGACGGCGCAGGTGGCGCCGGGGGCGGCCACCTTTTGAGGCCGGTGTCGGTGGTGCGGTCGGGGTGGATCTCGCCGTCTTATCTGGGGACACAACCCTACATGTTCTCCATTACACCCTCCCTCGTCTCTCAGTCTCACCCCCTACCACCACCCGCACACCCACCCCCAGACACACATACTGGCCGGTCACGTGCACATTTCAGTAGGCGCAGCACGGCGCATTAATTAATTACAAACCTGTTTTGTTTTTTGCTTACTATGGCTAAATACTTGGTAGGTTCCCATTCCTTTCCAAGGTGACTGGCCACTTACTCATCTTTGTCAGAGTGTGCCCTGATGAGCCACATCATCTTGCTGTTACACCTTCAAAGGTGTTATGTGTGTGTGTGTGTGTTATGTGTGGTCTACTCTAATGTATGGGGCAGAGACATGGACAATCTCTAAGAAAATGTACAAACGTTTAGCAGCATTTGAGATGTGGACTTATCGAAGGATGATGAAAATATCATGGACAAAGAAGATCACCAACAAAGAAGTTCTCAGAAAAATTAAAAATAAGAAAAGCTTGTTTGCCACTATACAGACAAAGAAACTTATTTATTTTGGCCACATCATTCGTCAGAGTTCAATATACCGTACATTGTTGGAAGGGAAGGTGAATGGCAGCAGAGGGAGAGGGAGACCAAGAACATCATGGTTTACAAATATTTCACAGTGGACAGGCTTGAATTATTCACAGTCTATCAGAACAGCACAACATCGGGACAAGTGGAGAACCATTGCATCCAACCCTCGACTAGAGGATGGAACTATTGATTGATTTGTTTTTTGAGGGCGCGTTTTCATTGCAATGAGTGTAAGTTGACGCATGCAGAGAGGGGAAGGGGAGGGGAGTGGCGACGAGAGGGGGGGGGGGGGGAGTGGAGGAGTGACGTAGTGTAAAGGTATACCAAAAAACAAGGTGTTTTTTTAATAATGAAAAGATGTATGTTTTTGTTAGTTTAAAAAATGGGGAGGGCATACCAAAAATAAATAAATTTGTTATTTTTGTTTATGAAAAGATGTATATTTTTGTTAGTTTGTCCTATTATGGTGTTTTTGTTTATTTGTTTGTTTGTTTATTTATTTATTTATTTATTTTCAAAGCAACTATCCGGATCTGAAACCCGAGCAGCCCGTCTGCTTTTGGAGACGCATGGGACGGATAATGGTGCGTTGTTCGCGAGGTAAAACCTCACGTAGAAATAACTGTGGAGAAAACAACAATGATGCTGGGGTTGGCGAAGTAAAAAGGTGTATGAGGAGTCAGGGCTGGGGGAGGGTGGTGGTGGTGGTGGCGGGGGGGGGGGAGGGGGGAGTTAGTGAAAAGGAAAGGAAGGAAAAGAAAGCATCTCCAACTCGGGGGTAGGCTATCAGCGTGTCCGGGTAACGGGAGCATGCCGCTTGTGATGCTGACCACACTCGCTTATGGCGGACGCGTCGGCGACGGTGGTTGTGGGTGACCGGGGCTGGGGGCCGTCAGACCGTATCGGTATACTAGTTGCCTTATTCACCGGGTGGACGAGGCAGGTGACAGACAGGCCCCTACCGGTCCTTACCTGAACCGGCCCACGGTGGTAATCGTGCGCCCACGCCGATAGCGTGGCTGTAGGTTGCCACTCCCCACGCCCACGCCCCACTCCCTGCATCCACGCCCCACTCCCTGCATCCACGGCCCCCGCCCCCTCTCCATTCTCGCTGTAGGTGTTTGCGTATGGACAGACACATGTATACATGGGTTGCTCCCTGTTGACAGAACCAAGTCCAAGCATTAGCCTTATATTACATGTTGCACAGTTGTTTCTGTCCATAGCTGGTTTCCCAAGGTTGCGGGTTGCGAGTTGGAACCACGTCCGAGTCAAATCAATGACTTACAGAATGCACTCCCCACATCCACGGCCCCCGCCGCCCCCTCTCCTTTCCCGCTGTAGGTGTTTGCGTAAGGACAGACATATGTATACATGGTTTGCCCCCTGTTGACAGAACCAAGTCCAAGCATTAGCCTTAGATTACATGTTGGACAGTTGTTTCTGTCCATAGATGGTTTCCCAAGGTTGCGGGTTGGAATCCCGTACAAGTCAAATCAATGACTTACAGAATTGATTCTTGTCGCTACCTAGACTGACGCTCAGCATTACTAGTACTGGTAGTAGTAGAATATGACAAAGAGTGGTGTGTACTATCTCCCACACACTGACTCTTCCACTCAATCTCACTCACACTCACTGCGCCTCTGTGGTTGGGAAGAGCGCACACTGCCTGGATCGAGGGAACTGTGGCGGAAACAAGAAATAACCAAGCAACATGGCCGTGCACTGATCGCTGCTGTCCCTCGATGTTCAGAGGCTGTGTTGAGCGGCTCGCTGCAACCTGCAGTCTGTATTACATGGACACGGAGCTAGGAAGGCCCCAACAACATGTAGGGTCACCTAGCATGGCGGTCGTCATCAATATGATAGGACACAAACTGGTTAGCACAATGTCAGGATAATGATATTCGGCCATGGTGCTAACAACGGCCTGAATTCCCAGTGGGGCAGCACTATGAAGTCGCCATGAGTGTGCACTGTCACAAATCGGTACCCGTCCTGATATGACCTTAGATGTTTCCAGGACGTAAAACTGCAACAATCAACCAACCAACCAACCGACCGCCTGCAGTCTGTATTACATGGAATTGGAGCTAGGATGGGTCTAGCAACATCTTAGGGTAATTTTAGACCGGGGCTACAGCTGTGCAGGGGCGGATGGTGTTCTGAAAGTGCTAATTAATCCCCGCAGACCACCAAGCCAGGAAGACGACACATTCACCTGAACCTGCCATACCTGTTAGTGGTCAGCTGGCTTTGTCATTCACAAGAGTCATTGCCACTGCCACCTGGCGGATATTAACGGCCCCATGACCCGTCTCAGCCCGCCCTCGTCTATTCCATATACATAATACAGACTCGCCGTACGCCGACGATTTAACCGCGCCACACAATGACTTAAGAGGGTCGCCGAGTGCTCGGCGGTCAGTCGGGCTGTCATTTCCCGCCAGGTGGCGCCCGCTCTCGTGATGATAACAGTGGCCCATTAGGTCTGGTGGCAAAGGGCTGCGGGGGCGCAGGATAGTTCCCAGAGGCGGGTGGTGGGGTGGGGGTGGGGGGGGGGGCATCCGTCGTGCAGCCAGCCCTTGTTAAGAGTTCTGGGGTTAGTGCTCCACTCTGTAGAGATCGACGATTGGTGGGTGGTGGTGGTGGTGGTGATGGTGGTGATTAGGTGTGTGGTGGAGGATGATAGAGAGTGGTGATGAGGTGGTGGTGAGTGCGTGGTTGGGTGGTGGTGAGTGGGTGGGCGGTGGAGGAGGGGGAGTGGTGCTGATGAGGAGATGGTTGTGGTGGTGGTGAGTGAGTGAGTGGGTGGTGGTGGTGGTGGTGGTGAGAGGGAGGGTGGGTGGGTGAGAGGGTGGGCGGTGGCCAGTTCCCAGTGAGTGACTGCCTTGACTGCTCAATAGAAAGGCTGGTCTCGGGTTAGGCGTGTTTTAGGCCGGCCGTCGGCTCCCCGTCAGGCCGGGGCCTGGTCTCGCCCCCGGCCACTCACGCGAGCCAGTGACGTCTGACACAGCTGGGCCAGTGCCGCAGACGGGCGCAAATTGTTCTGCCGATGACAGCCATTTGGTGAAGATTGTACAGTGGACTGTCTCCCCCTCATCCCACCCCTACACCGCTCACCACCTACACACCCACATCCCACAGCCACACCCGTCCACACCACACCATCTTCTCCACACACCCTTCCCCATACACAACCACCACACACAATACCCTACCTGCAATCACCCCCCCCCCCCCACCCACACACCCATAGTCCCACACCACCACGCACACACATATCCATCCCAGCACATTCCTCCATATAATAGTTTACCCACACCCACTACGAGCATTACACCCATACACCCTACAACCTCCACACAGCCACCCCACTCTCACATCCAACCACAACCACCACCACCATCACCACCACCACCACCACCACCACCACACCTGCCCCTGTCCGACACCACAATCACGACGACCCACACTTCCGCAACCACCGACTACCCCCAAAGCGGAACAAACTTTAATACCAACTATAGGAATCCCAAACCTTCGAGTACCTATTACGGGGGAATGATAACGACTAAACAACCAATCAAACTGGAGTCTCTGGAACTGCTGGGCTTAAAGTTAAAGCCGGCGTTTCAAGGGAAGTGATTGAGCTTTAAGAGTTTCAGGCACTGGCTCCTGAAGGTACAATCAGGGATACTTGCTGCATTCAGCCGGATGTCTGCGCCATGCTGTGGCACAATGCGCATGCTCGATGGCCATCTACTAAATAACTGCACCGGGCGTGGTGGCCGATTCGGTAGAGCACAGGCCTCGCGTGTGAAAGATTGGGAGTTCGCGAGTTCGGTTCCCGGTCGAGTCAAACCAATGACTTAAAAATTGATACTTGTCGCTTCCTAGCCTGGTGCTTGGCATTATTAGGATAGGGCAAGGACTGGTTAGCTCAGTGTCAGGATAATGAGACTGAGTGAGATATCGGGTCATGGTGGTGGCGGCCTAATTTCCCAGTGGGGCAGCACTATAAAATCGCCATGAGTGCGTACTGTCACAAGTTGGTACCCATCCTGATATGACCTTAGATGTTGCTACGATGTAAAACAACAACAAACAGACCAACAAAACTAAACAACTGCTACCTGTCAATTTGCCAGTCGCACATTTCTCCTTCGGCGAGTATGTCCTCGTCTGGGTACTTGCTAAAATCAAGATGGCACAAGAACACTGCTGTTAAAATGCATGTTTAGGGCCGGTCTGTGTTGTTTCTTCAGTATAGTTGTGTTGTTTGGTGACAATTAAATGACAAAAATATGGCGTGTATATTTTAAAATAGTTCACACTCATGGCAGGGGATCGCCCATCACAGGGGTCGATGAAACAGGTACTCACTGTATCTTACTAACAGTGGCTGGAGTAATGATACAATAATCTATTATATATATATATACATATAAATGTTTTTGCCACCCCACAACCAAACACAAACACAAAACACACCCCACAAAAACACCCCCACACAACCCACATCACCCCCCCACGACAATTATATTACTCATCTACTCATCTCATCTTGCACCCCCTCTCAGTTTGTGCATGCATGCGTGCGTACATACAGACGCACAAACGCGCATGCGCACATACCACACCTGTACCAATCCCGTCCATTTCCATTATATATATCATATATATCACAGATTATAAATTATAATCGAAAACATCTATTCTACCTCACTGTATCTTACTAACACTAACAGTGGCTGCTACTCCTCCCAAATTCATAATGAGCCAGTTCGCATCCAACCTAATTGTCACCCATTTCTTTCGCTGTAACAGTGTAAGGAGTATGCAAGTCCTCATTCTAAATGTATAGCATTAACACATTTTTGAATTCTAGAGGACATCTGGAGTTACCGTGTTATCGTTTTCTATGCGTTTTCACTTGTTATGTCAGGTCACCTATTATGTCAGGACATTATTGGTCTGAACGCTGAGCTGTCCTCTGAAGCCACGTGTCACGTTGTCCTCTGAAGCCAGGTGCCATTTGTATGCCGACAGGTCAGTTAAAACAGCCAGGGTGGGCTGCTCTGTGTGCAGTGTTTGTACTGCTCTATGTTCTTTATGCCAGGTGTTGGCGCGAGTACTCTATGTAAAATAAAATCCATCAAAGGCTAACATCTCTGGCAGATACAAAGAAAGGGTTGGAGGATGGTGGTGGCGGCGGAGGAGGCGACAATGCAAACAGTGCTGTGCTCAGGCAGTCAGAACCCGGGACTATTTTCAGAGCACGGGGCAAATATCAGGCATTGCCGGGGTGCGCCGGTCGACTTTCCCGGCATGCAACCTTTCGGATGTCACCATGGACACTTAACACTAATAACAGTGGGGCGCGTCGCTTTGAGACCGCTATGATGTATGGGTGTGGCCAGGTTGTCTAATCTCAGAATGACTACCGTCTAGACACTGCCTTATAGATGGGACGGGGGTCGCACGAAGGGTTGTGGCTGGTCGGGTGGGTTGGTTGTTGGAGTTTTACGTCCTGGCAACATATAAGGTCATATCAGGATGGGTACTCAGGATGAGTATGTGTGCACACTCATGGTGACTTTATAATTATAGTGTTGCCCCATTGGGAAATCAGGCCGCCGGCACCATGACCAAATATCCTACTCAGTCACATTATCCTGAGGCTGAGCTAACCAGTCCTTGCCCTATTGTATTACTATTAATGCTGAGTGCCGCAACTAGGAAGCGACAAGTCCTAATTGTATACATCATTGGTTTGACTCGACCAGGAACCAAACTTCCTACCTTCCGCACGCGAGGCCCACGCCCTACCGATCTGGCTGGCTGGAGGGAAGAGAAGGGAGGAAGTGATGAAGAGAGGGAGTGGATGTGTATGTGTGTATTCTAATTTGGCTTGGTGCTGACTGGGTCGATTGGGCTGCAAAAGGATGGGTCAAGTCGGGGTTAGTGTCTCTCCAGTTTAAGAGGGAGTTTTGCCAGTTGTAGAGTGCTAGCTGTTCTGGAAGAACCCTGTGATTGCCGAACCCACCGACAACTATTAAATGTACGGACAGGTTGTGCTTCATTTGAATGTCCCTCTGATGAAAGGATACCCCCTGCTGTGTTACTGTTAGGACAACATTGGTCTTGGTTCCGAGTTGTACTGTTCAGGCAGGTGTCATTGGTTACAGGCAAGTCAGATAAACTTATATATAATAAAGCAGCCAGTTTGTTTGTTTGTTTGTTGTTTTATGTCCTAGCAACATCTAAGGTCATATCAGGACGGGTACCGACTTGTGACAGTGGGCACTCATGGCAACATTATAGTGCTGCCCCACTGGTAGAGCAGGCCGCCAGCACCATAACCTGATATCCCACTCAGTCACATTATCCTGACACTGAGCCAACCAGTCCTTGCCCTGTCCTAATAATGCCGAGCACCAGGCTAGAAAGCAACAAGTATCAATTTTTAAGTCATTGGTTTGACTCGACATGGGAGACGGATGCAGCCAGTAGTCTGTTCTGTGTGCTGTGATGCACCGCCGGGTAGCGAAGTCACAAATATTCAGTCCTCCATCTACAGACAATCCCAAATCCCAAATCCCAAATCCCAAATCCCAAATCCTACTCCATAAACGCCAAATTCCAATCCATAATCCCCTCCCCCCCAAAAAAAACACCTTTTTTTTTTTTAAACAAAAAAACTAAAACCCGCCTGCCTAAAAATAGTAAAATACAGCGCCCTTTTATGTCAGAGTGGCGAATCCTGATCAAAGCTGTCAAATTGCCCAGAGCAGCAGCACTGGCGCTTTGCTTGATTCCTGTCGGATTGATTTGATTACAAACTATTTGGCTTCTGCTGTTCCCCGGATTTACAGACATGTCAGGAAGGGGTGAGGGGGGTGGGTGAGGCGGGGGGGGGGGGTGAAAGCAGCTCCCGGTGGTGACCGTCGAAGGAGGGCGGTTTGCGAGTGGTATAACGCCTATGGAATTGTGGGGGTGTTAAACATGTATGGAGTTATGATCCTTTCCCTGATCAATGAGTCTTGTGAGCTAAAGACCCATCTGAATCTCCCGACTGATCATTCATTGCCTTTGTAACGGTTCAGAGGCTTTGGACTTCTCGTCTAGAACGGTGATGGAGATCCCGCTGCATTTAGAGTGACAGCTGGAATGAATGGCATTTATTTGGTCCTCACGAGACAACCCCACTGTTGGTACATGTAGATATTTGATGGTATATATGTATATAATAAATATATCCCGATTTAAAATGTACTGTCCTCAAGCGATTTAAAAAAATTATAGTAGGACAGAAAATATGTGTTCATCTGATAATAGTGATGCTGCTAGGTAAGGACAGAATGCGATGGAGAAAAGAAATAACTGTCAAATTGTAATAGTGGTTTGTGGTATATATTTTGTGGGAAATGTATAGCAGTTGACAGTTATAATCTTTTCTCTGTCGCATTCTGTCTTCGAGACAGCACAATTATGATTTGACAGTTGTTTCTTTTCTCCATCGCCTTCTGTCGTTACCCGGTAGCACCGCGATTATCAGATGTACACATATTTTCTCCGCTACTATAATAAAAGAAAATCGCCCGAGGGCAGTATATTTTGAATGCGTATATATTCCAGTGTTTGGTGTGCAATTTTCATGATGTCTACACCATTTCACAATTCCGCTTAGATGTTTATATTAACATAGTGCACTCAGTTCATGATTAAATCGACCGGACGTGGTGGCTGAATCGATATATCGTAGGCTTCCCGTGAGGAAGATAGGGAGTTCGATTCCGGGCCGAATCAAACCAAAGACTTACGAAATTGGTACTTGTCACGACCTAGCCTGGCGCTCGACATTATTGGGATAGGGAAAGGACTGGTTAGCTCAGTATCAGGATAATGTGACTGAGTGGGAAAGCCCGTCATGGTGCTGGCAGATTGATTTCCCAGGCAGCACTATAAAGTCGCCATGAGGGCACACTCTCGCGCACTACTGTCACAGGTCAGTACCCGTCCTGATAGTGATACTACCTTGAATGTTGCCAGGACGTAAAACTCCAACAACCAACCAAATCAGTCTTTAAGATGTATACTGCCTATCATGGATAAGTCTGAATAGACTTGTTTTCGCCATTAGACAGTTTGTCGATAGAAAGCCCGAGCCCACACTTTTACTGACCCAAGGGATTTTTAGCCTCCAACACCACATAGACATGGTATGAGAGCAACTGGCCTTTGATGTCGCTGTAAGTTATACACATAATTAAATCGTCTTTAAACCTAGCGGACGGAAGCCCCCGTGAAGGATCGAGGATATCCAATTATTTTGTGAGTGATGGATGTAGTGAGTGAGATGGATTGGCGCGGAGGAATATAACTACATGTATGCAGTTAGTTCTAAGCGAATGAGAGCAGCTGGTATCTTATCATCTAGTAATAGTAGTATCAAACTCTGTGGCAGTTCCCGTACAAAGGCAGTGTTGAAGGAAGCCCGCATGTTATCCAGGACTTCTGTCTGGCAGACGCAGAAAGGGGCGTCGCCAACTTCCTGCCCATTCACAATGCGCCTCGCAGCCCAGCACCGGGATCTGTCACTCGCTGGTTAACCGGCGGCTTTCTTTACAACTGACGGCGCACAAACAGGCACTGTGTCAGATATCACTCCGACCGCAGCGCTGCTGCTAGCACTCCGACCGGGGCGCCCCCTCCTTCCGCGGCAGGCGTGCACTCTGTAAGTAGTATAAGGAAAGTGGAGTTTGTTGCTGGTAACCCAACACTCGCTTTGATTATATATATGGTCGCCTGCCTGTGTCCACGCTAATCACAGGGGCTGTCGGCATACTTTGTTACTGAGATCCGATGGGTAATAAGTGGGTGTCTAGTCAGGAGGGTGGGTTCAATTGTATCGTATATGCCCCCCTCCCCCCACGACAGGGATTTAATATCTCAGATGCGGATTTATCATGTGTTATGTTTTAATTTCTATGGATTATCGAGATGTCGAAAATAGTGGTTGTAATATGTTACATCTCTATTGATGAATCGGGTGTATATGAATTCGAGAATTATGCACGTGTACATATTTATATATATATATGTATATATATATATATATATCCATGCAGACGGGATGGCCGAATGAGTTAGAGCGTCCGTCTCCCATGTTGGTAGATCGGTGGGGTCGAACCCTGGTCTAGTCAAACCAATGACTTAAAAATTGATACTTGTCGCTTCCTAGCCTGGTGCTTGGCATCATTAGGATAGTGCAAGTACTGGTTGGCTCAGTGTCAGGATAATGTGACTGAGTGGGATATCAGGTCATGGTGCTGGCAGCCTGGTCTTCCAGTGGGACAACACTATAAAGTCGCCATGAGTGCGCACTGTCACAAGTCGGTACCCGTCCTGATATGACCTTAGATTTTGCTGGGATGTAAAACAACAACAAAGAAACAACAACTATATCCATACACATATATACAAATATATATAATGCATACACACAATACGTACATGTATATATATGCATGTGCATGCACCTTACATCATTCTACACACATACTGTATGTGAATATATATATATATATATATATATATATATATATATATATATATATATATAGAAAGAGAGAGAGAGAGGGAGAGAGATGCATAATAGGTACATACCTGAATGCATACAAATATAATGCATACATGGTGGATAGGTATTATGGTTTAGAGTCTTGGGGGAGGGCTTTCGTGTGGGGTGTAAGTATTGATTCCCGTTGGATTGATTGAAACATACATAATATATGCATGCTATATATATGCATAAATACTTCCATCCATACAGATACACATTAATTAGTATATGTGCAGCTGGCAACGTAATTCTGGTAGAGTACGTCACTACTGTGATAAGTAAGATAAAACTAATAGGTGAAGGGCTTCAATATAACTGAATGAATTATAATCAGATTCGCTGTCTGTTTCAGAACCAGTTATGGGAACGGCAATTGACGTAAATATATCACAGCGGTTTATAATCTGGATGATGTGCAGTTTCCTTAATGAATCAGCAGCGATCCAAATTAACGTGGAGGTCTAAGAATACGTTGGTGGGTGTGTGTGTGGGGGGGGGGGGCGAGGAGTGCGTGGTGGCGGCTGCTGGACGCATGCGCAATTGCTCTTATCCCAGCTTCTCTATTAGAGCGACGCTCATACACCAACCCGGTAATGTGGGCTCGCTCGCTCACGAATGTAAAAATGTCAATTAAAGAAAAAGGCCCACTTGTTTATAGATGGCATCCACACTAGCTTCTCGCACACCCCATCCCGCACTGCTTCGTCCTCCGCCTCCTCCTCCCTCCCCTGCCCTCCCCCTCCCCTCCCCCTCTCCTCTCTGATCCCCTCCCATCCCCCCTATCCTCTCCTCTCCTCTCCTCTCCTTCTCCTCTCCTCTCCTCTCCTCTCCTCTCCTCTCCCTCTCCTCTCCTCTCCTCTCCTCTCCTCTCCTCTCCCCTCTCTCCTCTCCTCTCCCTCCCGTCCCTCTCCAACCACTTCGTCCTTCTCCTCATCCTCCTCCCCCACACGGCCTACTCGTCTTCCGCCTTTCTCTCTCTCCCACCCCATACTCCTGCTCCTGCTCCACCCCTTTCCTCTTTCATCATCTCTTCAACCACTCTCCCCTGTCCCACCTCTTCCTCTGCTCCCACTCCTTCTCATCCCCCTTCTCCCTCTCCTCTTCTCCTCCTCTCCTCCTTCTCCCTCTCCTCTTCTCCTCATCTCCTCCTTCAGCTCCCCTCCCCTTCTCCTCCTCCCCTCCCCTCATCACTCCTCTGCCTCCCCGACCATCTCGTCCCGCCCCCCCCCCCCTTACCCTCCCCCGCTATCATTTCGCGTGTGCGGGCATACATCACGGCTGGATGGATGGCGGTGGTTGGTTATGCGACGTCGGTAGTTTTATGGCTATTGCCCCCATTTTAGTTTTGTGTCCGATTCCCTGAAAGCTAAATTGCCCCCTTCATCTAAAGCTGGGGCAAAGTTTTCTTTGGGCTCCGAAACCCCATTGCTCATTCAATGTTTGGGTGGATCCCGCCTGACGATGGGCGCGGGGGGAGGGCGGGCGCTGGGAGGGGTTTGAGTGGGGAAAGAGGCTGGATAAGTAAACGATGGGGGCTGGTGTCACTTAGGACTGTGTGGACGGGGCAGTGGGCCAGTCGATACGAGATGGATTGCTGCCACGCGTGCCAAACCGCCCAGCCCACCGGTGAGCCACTTTCTTACACAAATAGCCGTTTAAAAGCAACGAAAATGGCGGCAGCAAAAGCGATGAAACCGACATGGTTTGTTTTTAAAGCATAAATACTACACTACGAATTATAATCGTCCTGGTATAGAGTTTCAATTTTTGGAGTAACATATCTAGATATTATCAGCAGTATTCATCTTATGTTGTACACAACTTTTAATTAATTTATTCATGGTTAGTATTTCGGAAATATGTAGGTGAATTGTTAGTGATTGGGGCTGCTGGATGGAGGAGGGACTGCCTGGCCTGCCCACGGCCGGCACATGCATCGTGTCCATTCCCAGCTCCCCTTGTTCGCCCGGCGCCTCAGCCAAGCCCCGTTTTCGGGCCCTTCTCCTGCTGCTGCACACCAACTCACGGCCCGACCGGCACCGCCATGTCCGGAGGGCCCCTTGCGCCATCGATCATTTGTACAAGGCCCCTTACGTTATTCATCACCGCCTGGCTTACACGCTACTCGTCTCTAGCGTTGTGTGGTGGGAGTCGATGGGGTGGTAGGAGAGGAGGAGAGGAGAGGGGGTTGGGGGTTGGGGGGGACTGCCGGGGTCGACAATGCGAGAGGTCGTGGAGATGGGGGAATATAGATCGTAATAGAGCGTGAGTGGGTAAATAGTATTGTATTGCAGAAAGGATGTGAATGTGTGTCTGTTGGGCAGAGCGGTATCGGGAGGTGTTAGTTTCTGTGTGCGTGTGTGTATGCGTGTGCTTAGTCTGGCGTCGTGGTCGTTGTAGTACAGGAAGTTGTAGCAGTTTGGGGTGGGGAATATGATATCGACATTGACGTTTGCCGCTGGTGTCTTCACGGGTCGGGAAGCACCTTTAAATGACTCGTCGATTATTAAGCACAGACAGCAGTGGATGTGACAGCCGGGGCTATATACTGCCCCCCCCCCCCCCCCCCCCCTCGCCCCCCCCCCCCCCACACACATATATACAGAACCACACTCCCCGCACACATACAGATACATACCCCGAAAAAGCAGGGCCTCCTGGGCCGAACCTCCCAATGGGTGTGAAAGAGGTAAAGTTCTCTGGTAGCTCAGTGTGATACCTCGGTGAGGGGTGTTGTCCACTGGGAGGGGGTGTATGTTGTCCACTGAGGAGGGGCGTGTTGTCCATGGGGGGGGGGGGTCGGTATGAGGGGATACGGGGGAACGAGGGTCACGGGATGCTACATACTGAGAACCGGGAGGGTGGTTTAATAGGTGAGCTTAATGAAACCACAAGAACGCCTTCCTGTGGGGCGGCCGGGGCTGGCTTTAGACGGGAGTCAATCGATCAGCCCTGCACTTGATAAACAATACCCACCTCGCCCCTCCCGCTCCCACTTCCACTATCCATTCCCCCCCCTCCCCTCCCCTCCCCTCCCCTTCCCCTCCCCTCCCCTCCCCTCCCCCTCCCCCCCTCCCCTCCCTCCCCCCCCCCCTCCCCCTCTCCTTCCCCTCCCCCTCTTCCTCTCCTCCCCTCCCTCCCCTCTCCTCCCCTCCTCCTCCCCTCTCCTCCCCTCCCCTCCTATCCCCACCCTCCCCTCCCCCCTCCCCCCCTCCCCCTGTTTCCATGTCAAACCTCTCTCTTCTATATATCCCATTAAATCCTGCCATGCTCATGGACATGCATTGACCGAGACGGACTGAGCCTCTATTTTGTTGTTAAAACACATCACACATCAACACATATTTTATTCCTCATGACAAGACTTCATTTAATACAAATGAACTGAATGTCCACACAGGTTGTGTGTCTAACGGGGTATAATACTGCTGTTTAAGGTGAATAAACAGTCCCCGCTAGTCTGAAAGTTGACCTATTGAGAGAAATTACTAATTTATAATTGGCTTTGTGATGAAGGAGAGTGTGTTAGCTGATCGATCGTTCTGTATGCTGTGTCGTTTCGATGTTGTGATTAGGACTGGTTGAAGGTTCATTGTGACAAACCAGACGGGGTGGCCGAATGAGTAAAGCGTCCGTCCCGTCTCCTGTTTTGGGAGATCGAGAGATCTGAACCCATGAGTTTTTGGGTTCGAATCCTGGTCGAGTCAAACCAATGACTTAAAAATTGATACTTGTCGCTTCCTAGCCTCGCGCTCGGCATTATTATGATAGGGCAAGGAGGACTGGTTGGCTCAGTGTCAGGATAAGGTGACTGAGTGGGATTATCAGGTCATGGTGCCGGTAGCCTGGTTTCCCAGTGGGGCAGCACTATAAAGTCGCCATTAGTGCGCACTGTCACAAGTCGGTACCCGTCCTGATATAACCTTAGATGTTGCTAGTACGTAAAACAACAACAAACAAACAAATCATAGTGACAAAGCGTCTTTCATTGCCAATATCAACGCTACCCCCTCACCACCCCCCCCCCCTCCACTGACGCACACATTCACTCATGGTCATATACACATTCAAGCCCATTTATTCACATGCACACACACACTCACAGACATTAACAAATATACACTCATGCATACACTCTCACAATACAGTCACACTCACAAACACAGAAAACAATCATAAACACATAAAGCATGTATCTACACTCTCACAATACAGTCACACTCACAGACACAAAAAACACTCACAAACACTAACAAACATACATCCATGCGTACACACTCTCACACGTATAGTCTCCCAGAAGCACACAAAACACTCACAAACACTAACACACATCCACGCCTACACACACTCACCCACAATCACAAACACACACACCCGGACACACTCACTCGCACTGCGCCACCAGTGCCCGCCCTATCACTGCCTGCCGCTAGTGCTATGAAACATGAAAACTACATTAGGTTGCACACCCCGAGTTGACCGGCTCCACGCGCCTGACGGGAGACGCCGCCACTTCTAGTGGCGCTCCTGGCGGCGCGAGTAGTCGATCACTTCCGGCCCATTTGTTCTTACTTAATCACGAGGAGATGTGCAAAAGGACCTGCACACAACTTCCGGTCACGTGGGGCAGTGGGAGTTGTCGGCAGTCGGCTCTCCCTTATACGGCGACCTGGGGAAGTTGAGTCAAAGGAAACTACTTACACACGGGACTTTGTGTGGCATGGTGTTTCTGTGGTTGTTGCCCGCCGAGAGGAGGATTCGAACTGGCTTAGTTCAGTAAAATGTTTATGTATATCCTGCTGGCAATTTGAACCTAGGCTAAGTAGAATTAGCGAAAAGTATTTGACGGCTTAAATCAATGCCTCCTTATATATTGGACATGCATACACCCATGCAAACTCCTTATATATGATATATATGATATATGTAATATATATATCATATATATAATATATATCATATATATAATATATCCTAGGATGTACCGTATGTATCACTGTAGCACATGTACCACACACATCACACAAGTCACACATATCATGTATGACATATATGTGATGTATATATGTCATATATCACATATATCTTACATATAATGCTATATATACATAATATTATATATTATAACTCCAAAGCCATACCTCCCACCTCAAAGTCCCCCCCCCCCACCCCACCAAGACTCCTACACCATAATCCACTATCTACTCCTTCTCTCCCCTTTCACCTTAAAATCTTCCAACCCCAGACTCAAACTTTCACAGGTCGCCGGATGCCTAGAACCTTCTTGGAACTAACGCTCTTGACTTTCTCCTCACTAACTAACTAACTAACTAACTAACTAACCAACTAACAGGATTCTGTTTCAGTCAACAAGTCCCACTACCGCGTCAACTGCCTTGGTGCTGCTCGCCGCTGCCAAATATTCCCATAATTGCCGTTACTCACCCATTGAATGTTACCCACTGAATGTTACTCATTGAATGTTGTTACTCATTGAATGTTGTCCACTAACTAACTAATGCCTTTGGCGTCGGAAGCCTGACACTAATCGGAACGTTTCTGTTTCCATCTTTTTGTCTCCCACCCCCGTCCCCACACACACTTCCTTTCTGTAGCCGCGCCGGATCCGAATCCGAATCCGGATCCGAACCCTAACCCTGACCCCAACCCGGAGGCCGTGCCGGCCCCGGGCTCTGGGACGGGCGTGTGGGGTCCCGGGTCGAGCAACTTCACCCACTTCCGCTACATCCAGTACCTCACGCGTAAGTGTCGCCGGCGTGCGTGGCGAGCGTGGGGTGCACGGCGCGGCAAGGGGTGGGCCGCCTCTCTCCTCTCTCCTCTCTACTCTCTCCTCTCACACCCAGAGGGGAAGTGTGTCACACACAGAGGGGATCTGTGTGTATGTGTGCCAGAACCATAAGGCATAGCGTGCTCTAGACATGTGAACAATAATGCAAAAAGATATCATGCAAAATTGTCCTTTTGTTCTATATATAGCAAACATGCTTTTGTTCAGTGTTTTTCCCCCTACTAAAATAAGTTGTATTGTTTCTTCTGTTTAAAAATGCTAGTTTTGATCATTTTCGGTACTTTATATATATATATCATATAATATATATGTATATATTATATGTATGTAACATATGCATATATAATATATATACATATATCATAATTACATATGCATATATCATATGTATATATAGTATATATCTTATGTATACATAGTATATATCAATTATATATATAGTATATATCTTATGTATATATAGTATATATCATGTTTTTATAATATACATGAATATTTTATTTGCGGCCCTTCCTGATCATATGGATCTAACCTTCGGACATTTATAACCACTGATGGCATTAATAATGCACGGTGCTCTTTTTGACGTATCAGCAACATATGAGACAATCATGCTTCAGTGCAAATATGCTTTGTCTGGATATAAAAGCACATCATCGATTGATGCATTCTCTGAAGACTAGAAATAAACACGTCCTCGCCCTCCTCCTGTCATCTTAAGCACCAGTACACTCTGCAGAAGCGGAGGGCGTCACTGTACCCCTCTTCAAAGGATCCCCCGTGGACGTCCGGACGAGTCGCAGATCTGGTAGACGAAGGCGGGCTTTAATCCCAGTGTGGCCTGGTCCCGGGATCACCCCGGCCGCTCGGTGATGAAGCGTTAAATATTTACAGCAGCCAGTTTGTTTTGGCTCCACTCCGGATTAATAGACAGCGAATTGGACGGACTCGCTGTCACTAGTGTCAGCTGTCAGCTGTCAGCTGTATCTTTAGCTGTCAATCTGCGGCTGTGAGTGTCGGTAGGGGCTTTGTGGTGTCACGTACAGCCAATGGCCAGCGTGTTTATTATCATTATCTTTCAACGTGGATTGGGAATAGCTCTTATTTTTCCCATGACATCACCCCTGCCAATTTCGATTTCCACTGCTGTGTATAACTTACAGCATCATCAAAGGCTAGTTGCTCTCATACCATGTCTATGCGGTATGGAAGGTTAACAATCCGTTGGGTCGTTAAAAGAGTAGGCTCGGGCTTTCTATCAACCAACTGTCTAATGGTGAAATCAAGTCTATTTAGACTTATCGATGATAGGCAGTATAAATCCCCCCTTCCAATTGGATAAACTATGTCCAACCTTTCCATGTGTGGGCCGTCAATTAAATATAACATGTGAGTTCACATAGCCTATGCTGCCTACATGGCGTAGAGCAACTACCAATATATCAATCAATCAAATAATCAATCACAAAGCCGTGCCTCTTTACTAAGCTGGGCATTCAATGGAAAGCGCTCCGATGGCAGTTTATGATTACTTTGTCACAGAAGTCGCTGTGTGGGTCCTTTATCTGGAGCTACCAGGGTGTTAGATGGTGGCTACTGGGGATGTGATAAAGTACAATTGTTGCATATACAATTTCTTTCGATGTATATTTTTTTCAAATTAGATTTTAATTGGTTTTTGCCTCTTTATTTATATTAAAAAAATTTTAAATATCGAAGGCGCAGTTTGGTGTATTTGTGTGGTGGCAGTTGTGTATTTATTCCAGTTGTATATAATCAATCTGGTAATTACCACATACAAACAAACAAACAAACAAACAAACCAGCCAAATGTGTATTTACCAGGTTGTGTAGGTTCCATGTAGCTGGTGTTCGGGGCGCAATCTGTGGCCTTAAAGTAGTGTTCATGAGGTAGAATACTGCAGCGCCATCCTCATTAGTCAGAATTGGTTGGTTGTTGGAGTTTTACGTCCTGGCAACATCTAAGGTCATATCAGGACAGATAATTATCGAGAAGAAAATAGAACATTGAAGCGCCAATGTTAGAATAATAATAATAAGAAAAATCCACATAAAACACAACGCGTTACATTGGGGTGAAATATATCAGTATTTCCAAATTCCACTGACGTTTCTGTAACAAGACAGGAGAAGTCCATCGTACGGTTAGCACTGGAATTGCGGGAAATATATACCGGATGTCATATATCCCCTTTTGATGGGATTTCTTTTTAAAGTCAAAGTTGGCTTAATGCCTAGTTGAAAGAAGATCCCGGTAAAAGCCACACAGGGAGCGGACCGCTCAATAGTTCTTGCACACTGCCATATGGTACAGTTGTGTGCTTGTATTTGGCCGTGCAAT
This sequence comes from Branchipolynoe longqiensis, assembly GCA_030323885.1. Classification (NCBI taxonomy): domain Eukaryota; kingdom Metazoa; phylum Annelida; class Polychaeta; order Phyllodocida; family Polynoidae; genus Branchipolynoe; species Branchipolynoe longqiensis. The sequence continues at coordinate 118,107,437 of CM059187.1, read as the reverse complement.
AATACACCCTGCACCCCCGCGCCCCACCTCCTGCTGCCGTGTGGACTCCCCGTCCCCGTCTGCCCCAGAGCAGCTCCCGGCGGTGGTGAGGCGGCGCCGGGCTGGTGTGTAAGGGGAGCCGGGGAGCGTGTACGGCGGGCTACCGGGGCGGGGCGCCGGGCACAACAGGCTGCTGCAGCTAGTAAATGTATATATTTATAAGCACAGACTTCCACCCCCACCTCACCCCACCCGGGCCCACCTCACCCCTTCTCCCTTAGGAAGCATCCCGCCAGCAGAGCCCAGTCGTGCGTACACACTCTAGTATAGTGTAGTATAGTGTAGTGTAGTGTAGTACAGTGTAGTATAATGTAGTATAGTGCAGTATGAAGATTAATACTGCATATCATGGATAAGTCTGAATAGACTTGTTTTCACTATTAGACAGTTTGTCGATAGAAAGCCCGAGCCTACACTTTTACCAACCCAAGGGATTTTTAACCTCCCACACCACATAGACATGGTATGATTATGAGAGCAACCGGCCTTTGATGACGCTGTAAGTTGTACACAGCGGTATAGTGTAGTATAGTGTAGTATAGTGTAGTATACTGTAGTATACTGTAGTATACTGTAGTATAGTGTAGTATAGTGTAGTATAGTGTAGTATAATGTAGTATAGTGTAGTATAGTGTAGTATACTGTAGTATAGTGTAGTATAATGTAGTATAGTGTAGTGTAGTATAATGAAGTATAGTGTAGTACAATGTAGTATAGTAATTTGTAATAGTATAGTGTAGTATAGTAAAGTGTAGTATAGCATAGCATATTATATAGTTTAGTACAATACAGTACAGTACATACACACCAGTAATTAGATAGTATAGTAGTAATGGAGTGGGGACATTGCTGGAAGTGCGGGGCGGGTTGGTGCCGGTGCCGGTGCCGGTGCCGGTGCCGGTGCCGGTGCCGGTGCCGGTGCAGGGGATAGAGCCGAGGCGGGAGCCGAAGGTGGGAGCCGAAGGCGGGGCCCCCGAGGTGGGGGGGGGGGGCACGGTTCGCTGGCCTCAGCTGCCCGGACCTGCTCGCTGCTTGCCAGCGGTGCGGCGGGTGCGGGTGCGGGTGTAGGAAGCGTTATACTTCTTGCTCCTTATGACCACCTCGCATGGCTGCTATCACTGATCGGAGACGGGGATGGTTTGGCAGGTAACTGGGGGTGTACAGGCCCTCGGGCGGTACACGCATGCCGGCCGCGGGTCAGTGCAGTCACCCATCGCGTATCAAACGACTGTAGTCACATGTCAGTTACCATCTTTTCAGCTCACCAGTTTGGGACAGTCCCGACATGCTTTATAGCATATCAGTCCCCTCATGTCAGTTACCATCTTTTCAGCTCACCAGTTTGGGACAGTCCCGACATGCTTTATAGCGTATCAGTGCCTACATGTCAGTTACCATCTTTTCAGCTCACCAGTTTGGGACAGTCCCGACATGCTTTATAGCGTATCAGTCCCCACATGTCAGTTACCATCTTTTCAGCTCACCAGTTTAGGAGAGTCCCGACATGCTTTATAACGTATCAGTCCCCACATGTCAGTTACCATCTTTTCAGCTCACCAGTTTGGGGCAGTCCAGACATGCTTTATAATGTATCATTCCCGACAGACCAGCTGTCATCTTTTCGGGTCACGAGTTTGGTCGAAGCCCAGCATTATTAGCTAAATCTTATTTGCGGTAAAAAGCACCCGCGTTCTGTCTCATTCAGCCAATCACAACACTTTTGCGACAATGATTACCTGGAGCTGTTTGTGGTTTTGTGGTAGTCTCCACAAACACTACTACAAGGATTCTCTCAGATGTCAGGCAATATACAGAGAGAGAGCTGCTGCAGTGGCTGGGGCATGAATCGGTAGCTACTTGCGTTTTCGGCGGAGGACCTTTGAGGAGTGGGGGTACAGGAGGAGCGTCGTGGCTGGAGGAGCCGCCGGAGGAGCCATCGGTAAACACGACCTGCTGCTGGAGTGGCTGGGTGGATGACAGCAGGAGGACTGGACCAGGAGGAGGAGGAGGAGGAGGAGGAGGAGGAAGGGCAGGGACTGGAGAAGTGGAGGGCGGCCTGCCCCTCCGTGCTAATAAGACACCCCCGTGTGTATAGCCACGCACCGTGCAACAACACAAACAATAACAAATACAACATAGCGAAAAAGATATATGCAACATAATAAAACATTAATGTCACAATTAAAACAACGCAAATGAGCAGTGCAGCACTATAAAGTAAGACTATAAGAGGAAGCTAATGGGATATCAGCGTGTGTTATATCATGCACCATGCAATTCTGTTTGTAACATTAATTCGATGACAACAAAGTTGGATATTAATTTCACAGGGGAAGAATAATGCAATGTAAGGTCATGTATCCATAGACTGTTCCCTTATTCTGTGTTCCCTTGTTCTGTGTTCGCTTATGACCTTGTGATGCACCACACAGACAATGATCCAGTGTTTTGTTGAGTGGCCGTTCTCATAGGTTGGACCCGGGGACTGTATGGCCTCGTGCATGGCACATGTGACATATTTCCCGGGAACATAGAGAATTAACATGTTCATTGTCTGTGTGGCATGTCACAAGGTCACACGCGAACATGGAGTAAGGGAACCTGTCACAAGGGGACAGTCTATGGATACGCGGCCTTGTAAGTTGTAGAGTAACTAATAGAAGACCCATGTGTGTTGCACCACGCATCTTGCATCAACATAACACAATTACCATTAATCTCACTAGAGACAAACAAACAGTGCAACATTATAGTGGAATTAAAACAGACAAGCAATGCGATATTAGTGACACAAAATAGCTAAAGGAGCAGCGGAAGGCGACTTCCGATGAGGGACATCCAACCAGTGTAATTCAGACGACCCTACGGAATATCAATAAATAAATATAGCAAAATACAGGCCACAGAATGGGATCTAATTATTGGTTGCTGAGGTTAGTGGAAGAGCAGAATTCCCACCGGGTGGTTCAGTGACTGTGGCGGTTCACTACGCGTTCACTGTCATCATCGCCAGCCTTAGATGTGTGTAATTATATATATGCATACATACATATTTTTGGTCTGTATATATATATATATATATATATATATACATATATATATATATATATATATATATATATATATATATATACATATATGTATATGTATATGTAACATTTGCCGGGACGGGCGTGGCAGGACGGTAGCAGGTCGCTGCCTGCTGCGTGCTACCTGTGCCTGCTGCCGGGTAGCGTGGGTATGGAGATGGCCATGCTGTCAGTTCTAGTCCAGAACTGCACCCGCCATCTGGAAGCACCCTCACGCCGTGTTGGGCGTTTATATGGATATATGGTCGCACCGACACACAGCGCTCACAGTTACAGTCACAGACTGGTGTGTTGGCAGTACCGTGTGCTTAATGTGTGTATGCATATTATCGACATCAACATGTATGCACATATACATGTACGTGTGTATGTGAGTACGTATACGCACACTTGGCACGTTGATCACACCGATGTGCAGCCTGCCCAGCCAATACTGTATGTCTGAATGTGTGTATACATATATTACATGTGTATATATATATATATATATATATATATATATATATATTTATATATATATATATATATGTATATATATATCATCATCATCATGCTGTCGGTCGTGATGCGACAAAGACTGCTTTCATTACTTGACTGCCACTCTCCATCTAACATTTCATGAAAGCTGCCTGCAAAAGTGTTGAAGTGCTGCTGGCTTTTGCAAGTTACCAGCGGCACTCTCTCGGGGAGCAAATAGAGGTTTCACACCGGCAAGAACATGTCAAGACAGGCGCAAAACTATTTGTCCCTGCAGTGGCTGGTCGGGAGATGTTGGGAGTTCCATACATCAACCGCCCTTAATGCTGCCACAGTGACATGGTTTTCTGTTTAGGGTTTGCTCCCTTAGCCTTCGGTTCTGTCAAGAACCTGTACCACAAGGCAGTGGTTTACAACTCTGCAGGGCAGGGGCGTCAAACTCCATGAGGTGTTGCAATACCTGCATACCCAATATATATATATATATATATATATATATATATATATACATATGCATACCTAGCTAGACACACTAGACACATGCACACAGTGGCGGTAGTGCCGACGCACCCCGGTCCCCAGTCACCATTCTGAACACCATAAACTATTCACGTCTACACGGCGCATGCCCGTTATTGACCTTGCAGTTATATCCGGTTGTCGGCGGGTCGGTGGGAGCCGAGCGGTCTGTCTGTTGTTGTGCCGCTCCGCCGACGGACAGGGGCGGTGGTGGGCTCACCACTCCCCGCCTCGACTGCGGGCGTCGTACTAACGAATCGCCGAGTGAATAACCGCTATTAACTAGCACGGTACTGGTGTGTGGAATTGTTAGTGCGGCGGTCCCCTGTCCACTTCCGGTTGTGTGGTGGGTAAACTAACTTGGTGAGCTGCGTGGCTTGAGCCAGCACTGTGCGGCGTGGATTGTGTGTCTATTGCCTGCATTAAACCATGTCACGTGACCCTGGGGGATGGACTCTTACTAACCTCTCAACAGCAATAACCTACCTACCTGCCTGGGTACATGCTCGGGGCTCAAACTAACTCGCCGGCTTCTATTCTGCATTACTGGTTGAATGTCTCCTTATTCGTCTCCCCGGAAGGAAGTCGCCTCCTTATTTGTCTCTTTCGATTTCAGGATGCCATGTTATTTGACATTGCATCAACGTACACACTGTAGAGAAGTGGTGGGCTACATTCAGTAAGGGTGGGAGGGCTACCTGGCTACATACACCACCCCTCATCGATACAGTGCAATTCCAAAACACGTCACTACACTAACACAACCCACATGCACTTTATCTTAGATCCCGGTGCCTTCCGCCCAGTGGCTTCCGGCCGGCGGATCGCTATGGGGCCAGGGATGAAAGATTACACTTTTTTTTCTTGTTTGAAATTTTTTTTCGAATATTTTCAAATTTAAATTATTTTACTTTTTTTTCTATTCCTTTTTAAATTCTGGATTTTCCACGGAAAGAAACCCATCGATAGACCCCCCTTGTTGGACTTGGCGCTGACTTCCACGGAAATGGCGGCAATTGTACGGAAAATTAGGTTTTATTCTAGTTGTGTGTGTTTTTATTTTGGTCCTTGGTTAAAAAAATAATTGTAATAAATATCATCTGGGGTGACTTTCAACCTTGGCCACGAAACAAGCAAAACTGACCATCCTTTCAAGCTGTCTATCGGCGTCGATCCTCTCTCTCTCTCTCTCTCTCTCTCTCGTCCAATGCACTGCTCTCCTCCTCTGACGACCTATTTTCTTCTGTCTTTTCAGATGCGCCGCGTATCACGCTGGCTCCCACGGACCAGAAAGTAACAGAGAATGGCATCATTAGCTTCTTCTGCAAGGCGTCCGGAAACCCGGCGCCGGACATCCACTGGCGTAAGGGCGGCAAACGCGTGTCGGCGAATCGCCAACGGTACATGCAGGTGGACATGCCCCATGGGTCCGTCCTGCGGATAGAGCCGGTGAAGGCAAGGAGAGATGACAACGTCTTTGAGTGTGTTGCTGATAACGGCATTGGAGAGCCCGCCACGGCCTCCGCCAGGTTGGACGTCTACGCCGATGGGCAAGGTAGGTCGCAGCACGGGGAGGGGAGGGGAGGGGAGGGGAGGGCTACGAAGGGGGGGGGGGAGGGGGGGCAGGGGAGTGAAGGGCAGGGCTACGGAGGGGGATGGAAGGGCAGGGGGGGAGGGGGGGGGGGGGGGGGGGGGGTGAAGGGCAGGGCTACGGAGGGGGGTGGAAGGGCAGGGGAGTGAAGGGCAGGGCTACGTAGGGGGGTGGAAGGGGAGTGGGGGAGTGTACGGATGGGATGGGAAGGGAAGGGAAGTGCAGAGAAAGGCAGGGGAGTGCAGGGCATGGAATGACAGGGGACTGACAGGGGATCAGGATTTTTCAGATGAATAAACCACACATGCACACACGTGTACATATGTTTGTATGTATTTTATATTATATATGTAGACATATACATTATATATAATATGTATGTATGTATGTATGTATGTATGTATGTATGTATGTATGTATGTATGTATGTATGTATGTATGTATGTATGTATGTATGTATGTATGTATGTATATGGAGTTAGTAACCATTTACTCAATATAATGTACATTTTTTATCAGTGCTGCATGCATCACTGGTCTTCCGGCTGTTATCTATTCATGGATGAGATATGTGTGCTTTTCCGATGGTTTCTGTCATTTCTCTTCCAACGAAGTGGAGACGGACTCTCAATAGCTACACTTTCAGAGAGTTGCGGTAAATTTAAAGTTGCATAGTCCGATGGTTTTGAATTTCTGTATTTTTTTCTGAGATAAATATATTAGATCGATCACTACTATCTACTTTACATTAGTTCAAAGTTACTTTTATTTTAAATGGTAAACTTTTGAGATATTTTGAGTGCAAACATGGAAAATTAGTTTTGGCAAGCGACACCATACGGGTTCTGTTAAATTGACTTAAATTGGCTCAGTATTGCCTTCTACACAGAAATAAATGCTTAATAAGTGCATCAGTATCTAGGGTAGAAATGTCAAATCAAATCTGGATAATCGGTTTGGTTTTGAAGATTTGACATTTCATCGAACTATGCAGCTTTAATGGAAGTCAAGTTTTTCAGTAAATTGTCAGAGGATGAGAGCAGTGCATTGGCTGAGGGAGATAGACACAGGTAGACACAGGTCGAGAGAATGGTAGTTTGTTTTTTATTTGATTGAAAAAAAAAAATCATATATGACTTTCCTTCCTGCTTTAATACAGATACTGTAGTCTCTGCTACACAACATAGAGAGAGAGTGAGAGAGAGAGAGGGAGAGAGAAAGAAAGAGTGAGAGAGAAAGGGAGTGAGAGAGAAAGAGAATGAGAGAGAAAGAGAAAGATTGAGAGCGAGAGACATTTGGGGCGTGTTTTTAATGAAGGAACTTGATTGTTATTGCACGTAACAGTTTTCCAAAAGCACTCATGCCTAGATAAATAATTACATTGAAGTGAACATGTCCCCTTAGTGGGATTCACTGAAATATTTACTCATGCAGTTAGTCAGGATACGCTTAAAAACTGGTTTATATTTCAATACATTAATCATGTAATGGTCTGCACCTACCTCATTGTGGGATTCACTGAAATATTTACTCATGCAGTTAGTCAGGATACGCTTAAAAACTGGTTTATATTTCAATACATTAATCATGTAGTGGTCTGCACCTACCTCAGGCCAGCAGCCACATAGACAGGTAGACGTGGGTAGGGTGGTGACATCAGGGAGCCTAGGTGCAAGTCCCTCACTAGGTGCAATATTTCCCATTTTCATCACCCCCCATGACATTGGTTGCCGTGACCATGATCCTGTACAAGTTATGCACTGTATAGTTGTTGAACCTACCCTGTGTATGTAAGTGTGTTGCATTGCCTGTATGTAATTGCAAGCATTAAAATGCTTACAATTCCAGGGGGACGAATGTAGTGGTCTGCACTGACCTCTCAGGCAAGGAGCCATATAGACAGCTAGGCGTGGGTAGTGTTGTGACATCAGGGAGCCTAGGTGGTGTAATGGTTAGCACACTGGCCCGGAATGCAAAGAGATGTGGGTTCGAGTCCCGTTCTAGGCGCAATATTTCCCATTTTCATCACCCCAAGACAATTAGAATCAATCAATCAATACCCGGTGGTCAGGTCTTGGATTAGTCGTCTCTTGACTCGTGTGACTCCCGCCGTGTGGCAATTACCTGAGGAAACTAGTTGCAATGTGGTATCCAGTTCAGGAGACAAATACCCGTCGCCATGGTTACCTAATGGTGCTGTCACATTACGACGCTTCTCACCAACGTGCGTCGACATATGTGATTTTTTGGGGCTACATCGGGATACGTCAGTTTACTTTAAGCATGCGTTAGGCACACGTTGATCTACGGCGATGATCAGCGGTGTGCGTCAGTTGGTTGGCGAAGTTTTGTGCTTGCACAAAACTTTTGACGTGCGACGAGGCACGGGTGCCAATGTTATGGCGACGTTAGGGGGTCATTGAGATACGTTCGAAGCGCATTGGAGGTACGTTGTGTGACGGTGTCATACGTATACTTTTTTCCACTGACACCATGTGTGCATGAGGGTCGTTCCCACATGTTGCACCAAACTGTTGCTTTTTGTTGTTTTATGCCCTAGCAACATCTAAGGTCATATCGAGACGGCACGCGAAACTTTTACCACAACATCGGCCGCACTCTACCAATACCTTGCGCTGACGCCGAAAAGTTTGAAGTTTCTCGACGATTAAAAGTGATCTTGAACGTTGGCGGTGCGCCGGCGAGATACGTCATAATGTGACAGCACCATTAGTATGCACAGTGTGTACAGGAGAATAATATTCTCGTGCGACGTCATGTTGCAATATGCACCCTGCACGGCTCTGTTTCACACTGCTCGATCTCACTCACTGCTCCACCGCCGCCGCCGGAAGAACCTGGAATAGGCACAGGTTTAGATCTGGTGTCAAATGCGGAATGAGAGATTGTGGTGATAATTACGCCTGTTTTAGCTGCAGATCGCCTTGCCAGATAAGCAAGGCGTGCTGGGGTTAGGTATCCGGTCCCATCTGTCAAAGGCAAGTCTCCTGTGAGCTGTATGTGTCTTTGTGAATCTGTGTCTGTGTATTTACATGCAGATGCTTTGATGTTTCGTAGTTGTCCGTATGAGAGAACTGCATACCTCCGATCCCTGCTGCTCCAAGTACTAAAGTACCACGTTGTTGTTTGAATACATCGATACTAAACTGTATATATAATATAAATAGTTCGTTCGCAAATGAGAAAGAAAGACTAGGACTTGGTTTGGGTTGAGTTTATTCTCTGGTTTTAAAGTGAGCAGAGTGACAGTTGGCTCACGGTATAGGAGGCGGGGGGAGTAGAGAATGACCCGCTCAGCAGCAAATAACATTGAAGAAGCTGGTTAATGGGAAACATTTAGGGGCTGCCATTATTTATATCCACATAATAAATTATATACTACATATATAATGTATATAATACTATATATACTATACACAATATATGTGATGTGTATACTGTATATCATATATAATATAACGTATATATAGATATATATACTAAGTAGGCTTGCAGGGTGGGATCCGGGTATGGCGAATTAGAGGGTGGGGGTTGTGGGGAGGCAATGAAAGTAGTGAAGTTCTAGATATGTGTTAGAAGATTGAGTGCGCTGCACTGTCTAGGCCTAGGTACGTGGGTGTCTGTGTAGGTGTGTGAGTGGGTGAAAACGCGCATACACTGCGACTACATCTGAGTACCGTGACATCGACTTAATAGAGGCATAATCATTGCGTCAGTGCGATTTCACATATTGCTACTACCCATATATGGGTGTGGGAGCAGTTTACTGTGGCAGTGTAATTGAATGGTGACCCCTTGCTCTTCTTCCCTTCCCTTCCCTCCCCCCCCCCCCCACACACACACCCATACCCACCAGGCATCTGGTCTAATCATTATCATTGTTCATATCGCAACCCGACTGCCGACTGTCGTGTTCTCTGGCAGAGTGGTTAGAGTGTCTGACTTTTTTCTAGATCGGACTCCTAATCTGAAGGTCGGTGGTTCGATTCCACATGCCCCCCTACCTCTGCTAATTTGGCTTTCCACTGCTTTGTATAACTTACAGCGTCATCAAAGGCCGCTTGCTCTCATACCATGTCTATGTGGTGTGGGAGGTTAAAAATCCCTTGTGGTGTGGGAGGTTAAAAATCCCTAGGCTCGGGCTTTCTATCGACAAACTGTCTGATGGTGAAAACAAGTCTATTCAGACTTATCCATGATAGGCAGTATACATCTTCAAGGTAAAAAAACAACAACTATTCCTTTGGGAGTAGAAGTATGTGTAATGCAGGGGAGAGGGCGGGGGGTGAACAGTGAGCTGGGAAAGGGAGGATAAATTACCGGAGAGATGGGGGGGGGGGGTGGAGGAGGTGGGGGAGGCTACAAAGCACAGGAATAGTTCCATACAGTCTACCCACTTACCCCTCCCCCCGCTACCCCCGCCCCACAGACTCACTCACAAGCTCAAGCATCTGGAGTCCTTACCGTGCCGATTTGGAAGTGTGCGATTTTACTTCTTCACGGAAAACTAAATCACCCAAAGCAACGTCAGCACTTTGTGACGCCTTGTGCTGCCGGGTGAGTGTACTGGCCTTCCGTCCCTCCACGTGTTGCTTCACCGGACGCGGTGGCCAAATAGGTAGAGCACATGTGTCCCGTGCGGAAGGTCAGGAGTTTCAATTCACGGTCCAGTCAAACCAATGACTTACAAAAGTGATACTTATCGCTCTCTAGCCTTGACGCTCAGCATTAATACTAATAGGATTAGGCAAAGGCTGGTTAACTTAGATAATTTGGGTTTGGGTTTGGGATCATAGTGTCAATGGTATATGTCTCTCAGTGGGGCAGCATTATGAAGTCACCTATAGGTATGCAATGTCCCCGTGGCACTGCTACATATTGACATGACCTTTGTTGTTTCTAGGGTGTAAGCCCACATACACACAAAACAAGCAAAAACTAAGAAAACCGCACCAACAAAGTACAAGCAGATGGTCGCAGCCAAACACGCGATAAAACAAGGAAAACCACACAAAAAAGTTCAGCCATTTGCTCGCACCCAAATACACACACCAACCACACAACAAAACACACGCCAAACCAAGGAAAACCACTCATGAAAAGTTCAAGCACGTGGTTGCACCCAAACACATAACAAAACACGCACAACAAAGCACACGACTAAACAAGGACAACCACCCAAAACTGTACAAGCACGTGGTTGCACCCAAGTACACACAGCAAACACACACACACACCAATCACATACCAACACACCTGCAGGGCAAGCACAACCTCGATCAACAAACAAATGTAGATTGCCAGGGAATCTTTATCTGTGAACACAGGCCCCGCTCAGGGCAGGGAGGGGGGGTGGGGGGGTGGTGCTGGTGGAGGGGGGGAGGGGGGGGGTGCGGGTCAAGGCGGGCCGGAGTGCAGTCGGCGCCCCCGTCTAGCCAGGTCGACAGTCATTGCCGATTTACCGATAATCGGAAGCTGAAACCGGGCCCGGCTTTTGTCTTTGATCTGCTTGTTGGGGTTGTTGGTCTGATAAGCTGATCAATGCAAAAGGAAAAAACTCCGAACACTGGGAAACAGCTTGGAGCAAGTGAGGGCAGCCTCCAGTCTGACCAATCCAGCACACCGACGGCTACCTGTTCAGTCCAGAAAGAGCAGCTCGGATCAGCTTGTAGTCTGACAAAACCAGACACAAGCTGTTCAGTGCAGAAAGAGCAGCTAGGATCAGCTTGTAGTCTGACAAAACCAGCACCTGCTCCTATTACAGACACAAGCTGTTCAGTGCAGAAAGAGCAGCTCGGAGCAGCTCGGAGCAGTTTGTAATCTGACCACACCCGTGAGCAGACAGCCAGACGGCGACAACTCTTAGCTCAGGCATGAGCTACTTAAAGCGGTTCAGTGCAGCTTCCATTGTCACCACACCAGCACCGTGACAGACTCGCTCCAGGCACACAGCACACTAGACCACTAGCACACTGGCCCAGACTGCCTATGGTGTGAATTTCTTGTAGTTACACTCCTTGTTTCTGGTTCACTGCCAGTCCACGCCAGGTTTATCGCCATCTCTCTCTCCTGTCCATTCGCCTCATGAGTAAGCTGCCATTCTGTGTCGGGAATTATTTAGAACACCAATCAAGAGTTATCTAATGTTGATTGTACATATCTAACTGGTGAAATATACAGGTGAAATTATTAAGCATCTGATGATGGGTAGAAAATGATGATGCTAAGTAAATTGAATAGAAAACGTTACGCTTGAAGTCATTTATACCACTGGACTCAGTGTGTGTTTTAGTCGTCAACTGCAGAGTTGTGTCCTGGTCCTCATATTCTGTACTATTTCACCAAATACATACCAGAAGGGTGGGGGGTTTTTAGGACCAGAGTGAGGTGAGGCTATAATATCTAATATCTGCAGATTCCATGATTATGCTCCCGTTGGGTTTTACTCTGTGCATCTTATGGAAGATGGATCTTATAAAATAACGTTTGTTTGTTACATCCAAATCCGATTTATTGGAACCTGGAAAGTAGAATCCCCGATCAGCAGGTCAAATTATCGGCTCGTTTGAGATGAGCTTTATTGAGGATATTATATCGTTCCTAGCATTTTCAAAGGTAACCGTTTCCATTCCCATCTACAAAATACACGCAGCTTTCTCCCTCCCACCCTCCATTAATGATTGCCGTCCGGTGGGCGCATTCAGCGGCGTCACGTGACGGCCCGCTGTCACGTGACGGCGGACTGCGTCTTGTCGGCCAATAATGGCCGGTACGTGTGCACGCCGGCCCCATCTGGCTGTCGGTGCCGGTGCCCGGTCGGTGGCCGATTCCGGCGAATGGGGCTTGTTTTTTTATAGCTCTGGTGCTTTGTGAAGTACGGCGGGAGGTGCGCGGGTTACTAAACAGTCTGCCGATCATGTGCTCCCAAATGAGCGGGGGGGGGGGGCCGTTATACTAACAGTAACAGTCCGCCGAAACCGGGCGCTGTGGCCGAATCGGTAGAGCGTGGGCTTCACGTGCAGGAGATCAGTAGTTCGGTTCCCAGTTGAGTCAAACCAATGACTTATAAAATTGGTACTTGTAGCTTCCTAGCCTCGCGCTAGGCATTGATAGGATAGGCCAAGGACTGGTTGGCTCAGTATCAGGATAATCTGACTGAGTGGGATATTGGGTCATGGTGCCAGCAGCCTGATTTCCCAGTGGGGCAGCACTATGAAGTCACCATGAGTGTGCACTCTCACAAGTCAATGCTCGTCCTAGTATGACCTTAGATGTTTCCAGGATGTAAAACTCCAACAACCAACCAACAGTCCGCCGAATATCTGAGATGAAATGAGCGGGGACGTTCTACCAACTGTCCGCCGAACATGTGCGCCAAAGTGAGCGGGGAACGTCCTACTAACAGTCCGCTGACCACCTACCTGCGCCCAAATTAATGGGGACATCCTACTAACAATCCGCCGACCATCTGAAACCAAATAAACGGATCCGACGCATATATCCTTATACATTGTTTCCGCAGCCACTGAGAAACGTTGGATGGGAGCGGTTTAGTACATAATCAGGTTGGAGAAATACAGATATTAGTGAAATTTCTGTTATTTATTCATACGGAAGTCCTTTTACATATCGCGCGCACACACAATTGGGTAGAGCCCCTCACCTCCCGATATGTGGGGCCAGGGGGGTCAATCTCAAGCCACGCCAAACCAAAGACTTTCAAAATTCTTATTTGTCCCTACCTTGCCCGACATTCAGCAATACTAGATTATGGCACAAAGAATGGTTTCATTGTTGCGATACTGTGAGCGAGTCGGATATCGGGTCATGTTCATATGTTTAGTCCTCCAGCACGACAACTGAATAAATTCGCAGTAAGTGCGCAATGTCACAAATCGACGCCACTCTTGGTATCGCCGTGAGTGTTGCTAGGAGATAAAACGCCAATAGTCTAAACCAAACTGGGAGATATGATCTGGGTATTGCTAGGAGGTGAACCGAAATAAGTCAACCCAAACTGAGAGACAGAGAACTGGTACCCATCTAGGAGAATCTTGCTAGGAGGTGAAACCCAAATAGCACACGCCAAATTGAGAGAGATAGAGAGAGATGGAGTCCACTGGGAGAGACAGAGACAAAGGGAGACAAAGAGTGAGAGCCGGAGAGAGATAGAGACACATACACAGACAGAGCGGTGCTCGTCCGGGGTGTCGGCCGGTGTTTGAGGTCCCCTCAGGTGTGTGGTTCAAGTCGGTGATCCTGTAGTGCGCCTGCCCCTGCTGCGTCTCTAATAGCCCGCAGCAGCGCCCCGGTGTCGCAGTTTGAGCGCCCTGCCAGTTTCAGCTGACTGTCAGTTTCATAGGCATGCGTCAAAATCTAACAGCATCGTCACTAACCTTATGAATTTAATATAATGTTTTTGGTAAAGATGTTTTCTATATGTGTACCAAGCGTTTTGTTTCTAGGTGGTGTGCTTTTAGAGATATTTCATTTTTCCTGTATTTTCTGTATGAAGATTGCTCACAACCATTGACAATGCCTTGAGTTTGACAGTATGCGCAGTGGAAAACATTAGTTTTATTCAAAATAAATAGAAATCAAGAACCCTAACCTTATAAATTTAATATAATCTTTTTGGTAAAGATGTTTTCTATATGTGTACTAAGCGATTTGTTAATAGGTGGTGGGGTTTTAGAGATATTTCACTTCTTCTGTATTTTCTGTATCAAGATTGCTCATGACCATTGACAATGCCTTGAGTTTGAGTGTATGCAGTCAACTGAAACTGGCAGGGCGCTCAAACTGCGACACCATCACGGCGAGCGGCAGAACCCTGCAAGCGGCTCAATTGCCTTTTTGCGGGTGTGCAGCTGGGCTGGCTGAGTGAGAGTCGGGTCCAACTCGACTGACATCAAGCAGATTATTATCTGCAGTGGGAGACGGGCGGGTGGATGGGTGGGTGGGCGCGGGAAAATTACAGCCGACTAATTACAACAGTGGGTGGGCAAAAAAGGCAGCGGGGATAGCATTGATAGGGCCCTCGGGGAGTCAGTCTTGTATGTGTCTGAGACGCGTTTGGGGCGTATGGTATGTGTGTGTGGGTGTTGGGAGGAGGATGGGTTAGAGGCAGGTAGGGTGTGTTGTTGAGGAGGATGGGAGGGATGAGATAGTGGAGTATATTTTAGCGGAGCCTGGACTCCACCTGGTGGCATAGTGGAGTTTGTTTTAGCGGACCCTGGACTCCACCTGGTTGCGCCCGTAGGCACTCTGCAGCAGTGGAGGAGTTGGGCAGTGTGGATATCTGCCGGTTGGAGGCGTGGTGGAGAGCGGACAGTGTTATATATATATAGGGAAATAGGTGTATATATCTTAATATAGACGTACTCTAGGCTTCTGTCATTTATTAACTCTGGGTTATTTCTGTATGAATATATATTAATGTCACTAATTATATATATATCTTATCTCTGATATGTGAGCCGTAGCTCTATATATAGATATATTAATTATAGATATACATATAGTATATGTATATATACCTATAAATATATATGTATAGATATATATGTATCCACACATTATATATATATATATATATTTATATATATATATATATATTTATATATATATATTGAGCTTTGAGCTTAAGAAGAATTTTAATAACCAAAAAACAATAGACTTCAATATAGCCTCATGTTAGACAACATACATCTCTGTGTTCATCGATATCTTCTTTGTTTTTAATGGGTAAATAGGATTAAAACATGATATTTTGAGTGATGTGGATAGTATAATCCCCATTATGGTATGTAAAAATTGATGTGATGTGGATCTCTTGGTGTTCCACACCTGAGTCTGTTCCTGTAATTCTTGGCCTACATCCGGGCTTACTGGGTGCGATGGCCGAATCGGTAGAGCACAGGCCTCGCGTGCAGAAGATCAGGAGTTTGGGAGTTTGTTTCCCGGTCGAATCAAACCAATGACTTACAAATTTATACTTGTCGCTTCCTAGCCTGGTGCTCGGCATTATTAGGATAGGGCAAGGACTGATTAGCTCGGTGTCAGGATAATGTGACTGATTTCCCAGTGGGGCAGCACTATTAAATCGCCATGAGTGCGTACCCGTCCTGTTATGACCTTAGATGTTGCAAGGACGTAAACAACAACAAACAAACATCCGGGCTTCAGGTGTGGTACAGGTGCGTGCACCTCTCCGCCAATAGTAAAATCTTTTCCAGTTCAAGCGTGGTGGCCGAATCGGTAGAGCGCGAGCCTTACGTGCGGAAGGTCGGGAGTTGCATTCCCGGTCGAGTCGATCCAAACAGTTATAAAATTGATACTTCTTGCTTTCTAGCCTGGTGCCTGGCATTAATAGGATAGGGCACGGACTGGTAAGCTCAGTGTCAGAGTAATATGACTGAGTGGGATATTGGGTCATAGTGTCAGTGGCCTGATTTCCCAATGTGGCAGCACTATACTTAAAGTCATCATGAGTGTGCAATGTCACAAGTCAGTTCTTCCCCTGACATGATCTTAGATGTTGCCAGGACGGAAAATCAAAAAGGCCACCAATCCAGTTCAGTTATATATAACTGTATAGTTATTATAAATAATAAACAGGTATTGATCAAGACGAGCCTATCTGGAATGACATTGAGACAAACAATTCAGAGATTTGAGGAATATTACTAATTTGGCATTTTTCTTGTTCATTTTGCTTCTTTTGTTGCATTTGTTCATTCAGCACGGTGTAGTTCAATCGCGGAGAATTAAAGTTCCCTCATTTTACTGCTCCTTTCCCAATCATAGAAATGCTGACCCCCAGGCTAGGTACTGATGTATACATTTAAAAGTTATTTCTATGAGTCTGCCAGGGTTCGAACCCAGAGTTCCACTCCATCTGCCACGTGGGCAGTAGGTGCTCAACTGACTTGGGTTTAACTTCCAATTGATCGTCAAGTTGTTCGGGAGTAACTAAATCCGAATTAATTTGATTAGCCAGCCAGATTTTCTTTTTTTTTAAACACCAAGAAATTGTGACCAGTTTCATCTGGCTTGACAGATCACCAAGTGTTACCAAATTAAGTGTTACGTGGATGATCTTGTCAATTTGCCCTACTGAGCCCCAGTTAGCCACCCCTACACACTGTCACCTGCCTGGGCCCGTCCTGATATGATCTTAAATGTGGCTAGGACGTAAAATAACAACACACAAAACAAAACCTATCTGGGCATTTATCTGGAAGGTCCGATGTAGCAATGTGTTTCTTATAATCATGGTCATTATCGTTTGACATAAATGTAACCGTCTTGTGACACAGGTTAGTTTCTAGATGAAGGAATGACGAATATAATCAATTCCACTCACTTTTCCCCATGAATATATAATACCCTTTACTACTGACACAACGTGAAATGACTATCAAGCAATCCATATCATGACCGTGATGCTGATTATGATGATGATGATGATGATGATGATGGTAACGATGGTTGTGTTGATGATCGTGGTACTGATGACGATCACCATCGCTAAATAGATTCATTCACACACAAACTAGACCCCAAATTAGATCTCGCTTAACGAGGCTGACATGGCGCTCATGTTTTAAGCACATAGTCGCACAGACTCAACACGCGCTAAGCACACATTGTGGAAGCGCCTCGGGACTAGGATTAGCTGTGGGAGATAGATAGATAGATAGATAGATAGATAGTTAGATAGATAGATAGATAGATAGATAGAAGACAGGCATACAAACAGACAGGCATACAAACAGACAGGCATACAAACAGACAGGCATACAAACAGACAGGCATACAAACAGACAGGCATACAAACAGACAGACAGACAGGCATACAAACAGACAGACAGACAGGCATACAAACAGACAGACAGACAGACAGGCAGACAGACAGACAGACATACAAACAGACAGACATACAAACAGACAGACAGACAGGCATACAAACAGACAGACATACAGGCATACAAACAGACAGACAGACAGGCATACAGACAGACAGACAGGCATACAAACAGACAGACAGACAGGCATACAAACAGACATACAGGCATATATACAGATACAGACATCGGTACAGACAGAGATACAAAGAGATACAGAGAGATACAGACATACACAGACAGAGATACAGACCAGGTACAAATACCAGAAACAAACAGGGACACAGACAGATACAGACAGAAACCATGCCCATTTTATTTTGGTGGAATTTCGTGGCACACCCAAAAACTGGACATAGGTTTTGTTTGCCCGAACAGGAACACAGGAACAGAAAACTGCCATAAATGTTTAATGATTGCACCAGTAATCTAAGTTGAATATGTATGTAAGTGTTTTGCATTTTGAAAATGTAATGCTGTAATCGGATTATTCAGCTTTTATGACAAATATCCTAAGTGTGTTGGGCTTGGTTTTAAAAGAATGCCGGGAAAGTTATGGTAACTCTTGGTTACTCTCATGGGGTTTTGCAATATTTAAGGCCCGGTCACATACACATTAGTGAACGTAGTTGAACGTAGTGGAGGCAAACCTAGTTGAACATAGTTGAACATAGTTGAATGTACCGGCATCCATACTTCTCTGTGATGAGAATGTGATTAGAACGTGTGTGGGCCGTGAGTTCTGATTTAAGCTTTGGACATGCTCAAAAGAGAGGTACGTTTGAGCCAGACGTGATGATAACGTACTCTAGCATACTATAGTGTACTTCTTACTGTACTCTAGCATGCTCTAGTGTACTCTAGCGTACCTTGACCTCCACAAAACTTTGGCCAGTCTGCCATGGTCACATAGCCGTTAGTGGACGAAATTGAATGTAGTGGAGGGTAACGTGGTTGAACGTAGTTGGACGTACCGGGATCCATACCATAACATACCGGGATCCGTACCGTAACGTATTTTTCCATACTATTAGGTGGGTGATCAACCAAAACCTGCCATACATTAAGGTAGTTTAATGTAGTGATAGCACGTTTCACCCACGTTAATCTATCCTACGTTCAACTACGTTCACTAACGTGTATGTGGCCAGGGCTTAAGTCAGTAGCGACGAGGAGGGGTGTGTGGGGGTCTGTCAGCCTGCCGTTGTGGCTCTTCGGGCGGGTGGGCGGAGGGGGGGGGGCGGAGTTCCTTGAGCCGGAGACTGCCCTCCCCCCCTCCTCCCCCCCACACACAACCTCCCCCCTCCAACCCCCTCCTCCTCCTCCTCCAACCCCCCCAACCCCCCCCAACCCCCCCCCCCCCCCTCCTCCTCCCCCTCCCCCTTCTCCTCCTCCTCCTCCTCCCGGCTGCATGCACCCCGGAATTGGCCTGCCTCCCCAGTGCCCTAATCCGTCACCATACCCGGCGCTGACCGCCCCACCCAGCCGACGTCACTGCCGCATCCCACAGCCAGATCATGGGCCAGCCTGCCCGCCGAACCCCCGGCTCAATCAGGTAATACCCGCCCGCGCCCCGCACCGCCCGCAGATTCCATTTCAATCACAACCGCCGGCTGAAAGTAGCAAATTTCATTAGTGACGCGAGCAGGATTGGATGGCGTTCAAACTGTGCGCTGTGGTGTGGAGCTTTATACTAAACTCAGTATCTCCCCCACACCACCCCTCCTATGCGCCCCCCCCCCCCCCTCTTGGGTCTGGTCGCCTACCCTCTCCTCCACCCCCTCCCTCGCCGCCCATATAGATGCGAGGTTATGGTTGCCGCTATTCATAATCCGATGTGTTTTTAACAAATAGTTTCCGCTTTCTTCTTTTTTAGATAAATATATTAGCTTGATTATATTATAATCTGATTGATTGGTTCTTGGAGTTTTACGTCCTGGCAACAGCTAAAGTCATATCAGGATGGGCACCGACTTGTGATAGTGTGCACTCATCGCTTTATAGCGCTGCCCCTCTGGGAAATTAGGACGCCAGCACCATGACCCAATATCCTACTTACTCACCTTATCCTGATACTGACATAACCAGTCCTTGCCCTATCCTATTAATGCCAAGCACCAGGCTAGAAAGTGGCAAGTATGAATTTGAGAAGTCATTGGTTTGACTTTGACCAGGAAGCGAACACCCGACCTTCCGCACGCCAGGCCCGTGCTCTACGGATTAGGTCACCGCGCCCGGTATTATTAGAATGTGATGATAGATTGATTGGTTCGTGGTTGCTGCAGCACTGCGTAGGCAGCAGAGGTCATGTTTACACAAAACCAGAAACTCAAGGGCATCGGACTATGCAACTTTAACCAACTAATGTAAAAACAAAACTATGCAACTTTAATCAACTAATGTAATACCAAATAATATGTGTCCATTCATAATGCGTTTAGGTTCATAATGCGGTTAGGTTCAACGGCAGGTAGTTATTGTTTAATCTAGCCAGCAATCCTTGGCGGTGACCTAATCGGTAGAGCGTGGGCCTCGCATGTGGAAGGTCGGGACTTCGGTTTCCAGTCGAGTCAAACCAATGACTTTAAAATTGGTACTTGTCGCTTCCTAGCCGGATGCTCGGCATTAATAAGATAGGGCAAGGACTGGTTAGCTCAGTGTCAGGATAAGGTGACTGAGTGGGACATTGGGTCATGGTGCCGGCAGCCTGATTTCCCAGTGGGGCAGCACTATAAAGTCACCATGAGTGTGCACTGTCACAAGTCGGTACCCGTCCTGATATGACCTTAGATGTTGGTAGGACATAAAACAACAACAAACAAACTTGAAGTCAACCTTTGGTTGGTCGGATGGATATTGGCTGTCTCAATTGAGAGTAATTAAAGCTGCATAGTCCGATGAAATATCAAATTTTCAAAAACCAAACAAATTATTTTGATTTGATTTCACATCTCTAACTTAGATACTGGTGCACTTATTAAACATTTGTTTCTGCATAGAAAACTGAGTCAATTTAGCGGAACCTGTTACTGCAGAAGTCTATGGTGTCAGAGTATTGGCAAGCTTGCCAAAACTAATTTGACATGTTTGCACTAAAAATATCTCAATAGTTTACCATTTAAAATGAAAGTAACTTTGAACTAATGTAAAGTAGATACTAGTGATCGATCTAATATATTTATCTCAGATAAAATACAGAAATACAAAACCATCAGACTATGCAACTTTAACTATTAACAAATACTGCACTTAAGGAATCACTGCCCTGATAAACTTCGCGATTGTTCTTTCATATAAGTGTAACTCCTGCTTATTATACATTCAGTGCCTCACTGAATAACGATATTGGAGTTGCAACTGAACCGTTATGGATTGATAACTTCATCCAATATCACAGTCGGGAGTCATTGACTCTTCATTTACAGTTCTCTCGCATTTACTTTGTTTATTCCATCAAGTTACTGAAATATTGTGTGTGCATAACTAGATCTTTGTCATGTATAGCTAATGTGAAGTACAGTATATTAGCACTGACGCATATATGCAATACATTGATTATAGTACAACTACAGAAGTACCTCGTGGCATCTATACACACAGCGGCTACTATGATTGACGAACCCCTGCCATGTATGGATAATTTGTCAATGTACAAACTCTTCTGATGGTCCCTTCGATGACAAAACACTTGCTAAATCAGGATGACATTCCTGGATACACAGTTTTTTGTGGGTTTTTTTTTTAAGGTTTATTTACCCTGTCCATAATGATTAAGTCGCTTTGCAGCTTGTTTTCATCGATGAACAGCAATATTCTCAGTTTGGTAGTAACCTTGTCATCTTAGCTGTTAGTATTATGTTAATTTTTGTGTGGGTTTTTATTTTGGTGCCACATTTGCAACATTTTGGTATATACCAACCCCCTGCGCTAGTGTTAGTAGGGATACTCAGTTTATGATGTGACTTTGTGAGGTCCGTTGACAATGCATAATGTACCTTTAATCTTTGGTAAAGTCGCATGTAGCATTCAATGACGAGCATAGCCTCCTTTTGATAACGAGGCTCAAATCATAGTCCTAACTAGGCATATTTATAGGCCTAACCTGAGATTACCCTGACACTAAAGCCTGCCATTCTAACACTGTGACAGTATCTTACTTCTCAAAAGATGTCTAGCTATCCGATCATCTACTACCTGCAATCATGCTAGTCAAACATAGATTACACACTCACCCGTCATTTAAAAAAAGATTTTACCTCATCCTTTGCGTATTCATATGATTGCTTCGTTCTGTATCTTCTTGTAGCTGTTTATTTATATAATTATAACCTTATTAATGCTTGCCTCATTTTTTAGATAAATATGTCAGGTTGACCATTATAAAATAATATTAATTATTCCGGAGTCATTTTGATGAAAATTGATAATTTGAGCTGGAAGACTGGATGCACGAGTTAGGGTGTCCGTCTCCCGTGCTGGTAGATCGTGGGGTCGTGGGTACGAACCCTGGTCGAGTCAAACCAATGACTTAAAAATGTATACTTGTCGCTTCCTAGCCAGGCGCTCTGCATTATTAGGGCAGGCCAAGGACTGGTGTGCTCAGTGTCAGGATGATGTGACTGAGTGAGATACCAGATCATGGTGCCGACGGCCTGGTTGACAGCACTATAAAGTTGCCATGAGTGCGCACTGTCACACGTCGGTACCCGTCCTTATATGACCGTAGATGTTGCTAGGATGTAAAACAACATCAAACAAACAAGCTGAAAGAACCCAAAATAATTACAGCAAGCTTTCCAAAACTCTTTCAGCTATGACCCAGATTGTCATCTCGCGATGGCCATGTGATAGAGCACTAGCTGTGTATCATTAGTGAATATACTGGAAAAGTATGTAAGGATTCCCTCTCAGGGCTCTAAGGGGGGGAAATGACCGTCGGTGATCTTAGGGTTATTTATTGCTGACCTTAGTATGTTAACGGTGGCCTTTGTATCCTATTCCCAGATATAATTGGTGAGTTTAATAATCACTCAATTACATACCACTGGTCTAGTGGTAGCCTGGTCCCCTTAGAATGAGGACAACACTAATGAGGTCACAAGATTGCTCGAATTGGTTAGTGGCCTCCCAAATGTAGGTAAGTGTCTTGGTTTTGAAAAAAGAAATAGTCTTCATCAGACCATGCAACTTTAATGTATAGCTGTGTTTACCATTAGGATTCGAAGACAGATGACATGTTTGTTATTCAGAGGAATAAATCTAATTAATAAACAAACACAAATTGCACAAAGTGAGTCCTTGGTACTGTGACGCTGTGAGATGCCTGCCTGCCAATGCCATGCAAGGTGCCTGGTGTATCGCTATGGCAACGCCAACTGTGGACTCTTTGTGGAGGCTCCCATTGATCGCCGCTAGTTGGCCACAGGAGGAGCGACCTTGACATTGGATGGGTGTGGATCTGGTCTGACCTACCCGGGCGCCATCAGTCAATAAGGCGGGATTAGTGGGGGTGGCCACTTCTGATTGGTCCGTCATAGCGTCTGACGGCGCATGCGTGTTGATGTCAGTTTGTTAGTATGGCGTCTCACCAGGGGCTGGTGTGTGGCTACAGGTCGGGGTTGGAGGGCGGGGGGCGGTAGGGGGTACCGGCTACCTACCTACCTGCCTGCCTGCCTGCCTGGGCGGGCCACACGCAACCACTTTGCGGCTGTCAGTGTCACACAACCAGTGCTGTCAGGGCGTTATGAGTGGTAATGGGGAGTGTGTTAGCCCAGCGATCAATAGCGCACCAGGACTCCGCACCAACATTTCCCCAAGGCGCATGCGCAACGCATTGCATTGATCCCTCAGCCGGGATTGTCGCAATGCCCCCCCCCCCCCCCCCCCCCCCCCCCTCCTTCCCTGCCCGCAACCCCCCCCCTCCTGTCTGCAAACCCAATGCATTTGGGCTGCCCGTCCTGTTATGACCTTAGATGTTGCCAGGACATAAAATTCCAGCAACTAACGAACAACTTTTGTGTTGATATTTGTCACCAAGCAGTGGCTGTATTTTAGCATCGGCCGCTAGGTGGCCTTGGCGTGTTTGCGGAGTGGCTCGGACACACGTCAGGCATTTCAGTGCTGTCGTCCGCCCATCTGAGTTTCCAGTTTCGATGTGCCTTGGGTTACACAGAGGCTTTCTTCTTTAATCCATTTCTCAAACTGTTTGCCCCTGCTGCAAATCGAATACTACCACGAGAACCCCCCCCCACCCCCACCCCCACCCCCCCACACGCGCTATCACGACGTTAACTGGGCAGAGACCGGACGCGGTGGCCGAATCGGTTGAGCGCAGGCCTCCCGTGTGGAAGGCCGGGAGTTCAATTCCCGGTCGAGTCAAACCAATGACTTATAAATTTGATACTTGCCGCTTCCTAGCCAGGTGCTCTACATTATTAGGATATGGCAAGGACTGGTTGGCTCAGGGTCAGGATAATGGGACTGAGGGGTGCAAGCAGCCTGTTCTCCCAGTGAGGCAGCACTAAAAAGTCGGCACGAGCGTACACTCACAATTCGCTCCCCGTCCTGATATGACCTTAGAATTTGCCAGGATGTAAAACTCCAACAACCAATCAACCAACTGTGCGGAAAGCGACTCGAGACCCCAGATTCTGCTCCTGGAAAAATGGACGAGGTGGCCGACCAGATAGGCACACGGGCACTTTCAATGGAGGATGTCGCGGGATCGATTCCTGGCCGAGTTAAAGACATCAAATTGTTTAACTTATAAAAATGATACATGGCTTTCGCTGGATCTTCCGCATGGCTAGGACAGTGCAAGGACTTTACCAGTTATTCTTAGCGCTACCTTTCCTCATGCCTGATTATACTAGGAATAGGGCTGGTTACCTCATTGTTAGGATAATGTGAGTGGGGTATCGGACCATCGTGTCGGCTGTATGGTATTCCACTGGTGTAGCACTATTAACTCGCCATGACTGTGCACTTTCACAAGTCGGTCCTGATATGACCCTATATGTTGCTAGGACGTAAAACCACAACAATTCAAATTAAACCACAACCGCCAGTGAACTGAATCTCGATTCAGTTAGCATGACAATGGTTATACTGTATGCCGAGGCGCAACATGCAAGAAGACATTGTATTGGCGAGAAAAACAAGGTCCAACTTATACTTCTTAGTTCATACTTTATGTCAATGCTGCATAATCCTAAGAAATCCTCACATTTTCAAGCCAAAGCACTTAACCTAGATTTGATCCTACATATCCAACTCGTACTGGTGCGCTCATTAAGCATTTATTAGTTTGGTCTTCCTGTGTGTTGCTGGCGTGGGATGTAGTTCATGCGGTAGAGTGTCCACCTGTGAAGCTGTCGGTCATTTGATCGATCCTGCTCAGTGGATCCATTTGCAGCTGGGGCTATTTTCCGTTCCAACCATTGGTCCACAACTGGTTCATCAAAGGCTGTGGTATGTGCTGTCCTGTCTGTGTGAAAGTGCATATAAGAGACCCTGTTGATTCTTATCGGAAAGAGTAGCCTATGTGGTGGCAGCAGGTTTCCTCCAAAAAGAAATAACCATAGAATGACCATATGTTTGATGTACAATAGCCGATGATAAAAAAATCAATGTGCTCTAGAGGCGTCATTTAATCAAAACAAGCTCAGATTTTCCTGTTTGATGCTCGAAAATGGATAAACAAAATCTATGTCCAGCATTTAGATGTGCATCAATATTAAGTCAGCATGTTTTCACTTTTAAATTATCTAAGGTTACCACCTTAAAAAGAGTACTTCAAGCTCAGGTAAAGTCGATCGACCCAATACATCTATCTATATTAAGAAGCTATGGTGGAAACTCAAAGCCATCGGGATTACGTAGAGTGAGAACAGACGCAAAGTTATCGGTCTTTGTTCACAGGGATCGCAACTGACGTGTGGAAATTCTGTCGGCTCATTTTACTGTCAGGCTAGGTACGCCTGGTTGAGGCCCTCTCTGGCGATCAAGTATCACATACTCAGGTTGTCAGCGGCAGTTCAGGCAATGGATTGCCTTCTTTCGATTTGAGCGCATGCTTTGACACAGACGTCGAGGCTCAAAGAACATTTGTTTAACAGAAGAGGGGTGTAAAATTGATGTACGGTGCAACACTACGCACACATGATAGAAACTAGATCACTAGTATCAGTAATAAAAGAGGGGAGAGAACCAACAATATATATTTGTTTTGCACTAACTAATTCTAGGGTTCTTTTTAGTCATGGTGGCAGGCTATTGGAATAGTGGTGCTACTGTATATAGAGTGTCACCTACTCATAGGATCAGATAGTAAGCTTCAACGGGTCGCGGGTTAGATGGAAACCATGTTTGGTTTTTATCCAATAACATGGGAGTAGGTGTTCATTTTGTATCTGTTGGGCGTGGGACGTGTTCATCTGGGCCCTTATGCATGACACGGTGTTAGCTTACACTCAGTGTGTTTGCACTAACACCGCTCCTTGCATACTGAGTTTTCGCCGCTAACCTAGAAATCCCCGCCAAAACAAGTTTTGGCTCGCTAACACCGCGTCATGCATACAGCCCCCAGGTGTTTTGTGTTCGCTGTATGTCATCGGTATTTGGCAATACTTTCGTGGGTATTTTATTTATTTGAAAAAGGAAGCTGCGCTTTCCTCTATTATCTATTGCCCGAACCGTTGACATTTATTAAATGTGTCAGCTCAAGTGTTAAGATATTGTTGTGTTAATAGGCGATCTCCCATATTAAAGCTGCATAGTGTGATGAAGCATCCAATTTTCAAAACCAAAACAATTATCTAGATGTTATTCTACATATCTAACTTAAATACTGATGCACTTATTAAGCATGTGTTGCTACATACTAGAAGGGAATACTGAGGCAATTTAATAATAGAACCTGTTACTGCAGAATCCTATGGTGTCAGTTGTGGTGTTCATGCCAAAACAAATTTTAATGTTTACCTTTCAAATATCTCAAAATTTAATCATTTAAAGTAAATGTTACTTCAGACTAAAGTAAGGTAGATTATAACAATCAGTTCAATATACTTATCTCAGAAAAAAATGAAAAATTCAAAACCATCGGATGATGCAACTAAACAATAGTAGATATCTCCGGCGAACAACCAACCCTACATCAAGATCAATATTGTCTCGGCATACAATCAAATGAGACAAATTACAGTTCACTCAGTGGAAAATTGTTCTCATTTGGCATGGTACGACGGCAGTAAATCCCTGACCATGTACATGCATATGTATGTAAATATGTATGTGTATGCGCATACGTATACACATACACATGCGTTTATGTATAAGTATTTATATATGCATGTATACGCATATGCATGTCAATGTGGATGTGTGTGTCTAAAGAGATCATTTCTATTCTTACCGTGTCACCATTATCATGATCCTCTCTCTAAAACCATGTCCCCTGAGAGTCACCCTGACTGTGGTTCCTGACTATGTCCCCTGACTATCCCCTAAATGTGTTCCCGGGTTGTGTTCCCTGATTGTGTCCCCTCACTGTGCCCCTTGACTGTGCCCCCTGACTTTGACCCCTGACTGTATCCATTGACTGTCCTCTGACTGTGCCCCCTGGCGGTTCACATGGCAGGAGCTCCCTGACCGTGTTTCTATAACTGTTCGTGTTTCTATAACTGTTCGTCTCCCTGGCTTCTCCATGGCAGTGCCCGTCCCCCTGATGGTGTCAACCCGCTGACCCTGTTGCCGGAGGTTCCCTGCACACGGAGTGGCAGCAAGCTGACCCTGACCTATAACCGGAGAACACAGGGCCAGCTCGGGTTAGTTGTCGATCGGCGGAGACTTCAGATCTCTTGTAGCTACTGAACGGGGGGGGGGGGGGGGGGCAGCAATGTGTGATCTGCTGATGAGACGAGTGGGTGTGACTGTGAGTGGGTGGGTGGGTGGGAGTGGAGTGTGGGTGGGAAATGTACCTGTTGGGGGAGGGCGGGGGGTGCTTGTCAGCTTGCCAGTCATCATGACCTAGGAACAAGTAAAATTATCTGAAGAACAGGATGCAGTGCACAAAACTGAACAACAATGAGTCCACTACACATAGGGTCAAGACCGGGGTGCCACAGGGCTCCACCCTAGGACCCCTGCTATTCCTAATCTTTATTAATGACCTACACCTAGTATCTGAAAGAGCAACATTTACATTATTTGCTGATGATGCAGCACTCACAGTACATGATAGAGATCTTGTGGCAGCTGCAGCTCAGACAGATGTGGTGCTAGATAATAAACTAACAGTAAATGAGAAAAACAAGAGCCCCTCAAATGGGTGGAACCTTACTTCGTGAAGTGGACTCCTACAAATACCTGGGCACAACTCTTGACTCCACACTAAATGGGAACCGACAATTGGCAAGACTGAATCAAACACTGGCACTAAAAGACTGAATCAAACACTGGCACTAAAACTGACTACTTTTAGGAAATTAAGGAAATTCATAAGACTACAATATTGCCTGTTATAGATTACAATGACATCATGTATGAGCTCTTAACAAAACAACAAAAGATCAAACTGCAAAGAATTCAGAACCGAACACTGAGAACAGTCTGCCATGGCAAGACACTCAGTGTGGCTGAACTGCACAAGAAAGCCAAATTGGATACTCTCTCAGAACAAAGGGACCTACATCTGATGGCACTAATGCACAAATGCGCAAAAGACGAAAAATTCATTGACCACACAAATAGAATAACAAGAAGAGGGGCCTACACTGTCCTCAATGTAGCCACACCCTTCAACAAATGAATATATCGGAGCACCAATCTACAAAGATAGTGTCATGTGGAATGACCTCCCTACCAGAGTCAGGGTAACACAAACAATACTTGTCTTCAAAAATGCATATAGAGCCCACCTGGTTATTCAGGCCCTTGAATGACTACTGCAGTAATTACTAGCAAAGCCCTGAGCTTCTGCCCCCCCCCCCCCCACATTCTTGCTTGCTCTCCTGTACGGTTCCCCCCACCAGCACCCACCCCAATGGGCCCACCTCCCCTGCCACCACCCTTACCCATCATGACAAAACCATCAACACACCGAACATCCTACAAAACTATCAACCTGTTACACATTGAACATTATATAAGACAGACAAAATGTCTGGTCAACTATAAACTTACCTTGTTTTATAAGAAAAGAAATGTAACCCTCAACGATTGTTTGAGTTTCTACTCGTTGCTGCTGCCCATTTTTGCATGAACTACAAGGTCGAGTCAAACCACATACGTGTGTGTAACTACTACAGCACTGATCAAACTTAAATTATTTAGGCTGTCAATTCCAATAGTAAAATGGCTGGAAGACCAGTGCTCCAGCACTGACAAATGTCATATTCAGATGAATAAATACTTTACCCAAAAAAGGGAAAAGTATGGATGCGGAATATTGCATGTGACTGGTGTAATGGCATCGATAGCAATGCTGGTAATATAATAGCCAACATGTTTCATATTTTAGATAACTGTAATCTTTAGGCAATACCTTCTCTCTAGGTAATACCTTCACTCTACTGCAGCTTGAATAAACAAAAGAACTGTTGTAGTAGGCCCCCGACTCAGTTCCGTCATGTAGATGGTTTTTGGAGATTTACATCCTGACAACACCTAAGGTCATATCAGGATGGGTACCGACTTGTGACAGTGTGCACTAATGGTGACTTTATAGTGATGCCCTACTGGGAAATCAGGCCATCAGCAACATGACCCACTATCCCACTCAGTCACATTATCCTGACACTGAGCTAACCAGTCCTTCCCTATCCTATTAATGCCGAGCGCCAGGCTATGAAGTAACAAGTATCAATTGTATAAGTCATCGGTTTGACTCGACTGAGAACCGAACTGCCGATCTCCAGCACGCGAGTCCTGTGCTCTACCGATTCAGCCACCACACCGGGTTCGTCATGTAGACGGGTGTTTCTGGATGAAATCAGAGTTCCGCCTCTCCTCAATTAGCTTCTATTGGATTAAGCTCTCTGCTACGCACGCCAACACCCAAACAGCCCATCCGGGAGGAGCGGCGGTCCTTTCCTCCAGGCGGATACCCCTGCATATATAGGCGACCGTCAAGAATTGGCCGATAATGAAAACACGGCGCGTAACGAGAGGGTGTCGTGATGTGATGCTCTGAGCTACTCGGAGCTGCTCGGGCTTGGAGCTATTCGAAGCAGTTCAGACTTGCTAAGCACTGCTCTGCTCGGAGCTGCTCAGAAATGCTCTACTTAGGGGACCAGCTTTTAATTTTTAATTTGTTTAAAAATCATGTGAACACATATTTTGTCAGCGCCGAGGCACTGGTCTTCCAACCATTGAAGTGATCAGATTTGCTTAGTAAATTGTGATGAGGAAGTGGAATGTGCTGCATTGTGTGCAGCACACCCCATTCTGAACATTAAAAGTGGGAGAGCACACCTATGCTGTATAGTGTACAGGATAGGTAGCGTCACAATCGTATGAATCTATTCGGAGCAGATCAGACCCGTTCTACTCTGAGCAGCTCACACATGCTCGCCCTCAGTGTGGCTCTGCTCGAAGCTGCTCACACTTGCTGAAACCGGCCAGCAGAGTATTTTCCTTTACTGCAGGATCCGATTGCGCTTCACACTTCACAGAGAGAGGGGGGGGGGGGAGAGAGAGATATACAGAGACAAATAAAACGCGGCATCGCTATTAAAGTGAAATGGATCGCCGGGTTCGCGTCTTGGGGGCGGAGGCGGTGGGAGGGGGGCGTCCCGTCGACGTCTCCATCAGCACAAGAAATGGTTGTGTGTGTGGGAGGGGGGCACCATTAAGGCGGGCTAAATATGACACCGGATCGGCTGTCGGTGCCCGAGACCGGCTTATAATGGTTATAGCAAACGCGAGCTCTACAGGAATTGGTAAAGAAAAGAAGTGTGTGTGTGGTGGCGGTGTGTGGTGATCGTGGTGTGTGGAGGGGTGAGGGGAGATACACCTCCTGCAAGCCCCGCTCCCCGCTCCCCGCTCCCCGTGTCGTGCTGCAGGCACCAGCGGCATCATCACCACAAGACAAGTTCACCGAACCAAAGCTGTGTGCCCGACCGGAACCGCTCACATGTTGTTGTAACCACTCCGCCGTCAGTCAGGCACGCACCCTCCTGCTCTCTTCCCTCTCTTCCCCTCCTCCCCCTCCTCCCCCTCCTCCCCCCTCTACCCCCTCTACCCCTACCCCGTCCTCCCCCCCCCTCGCCTCCCCCCTCCCCCCCTCCCTCCCCCACCCTCCTCCCTCTCCCCCCTCTCCTCCTCCCTTTCCCCCTCTCCCCCTCCCCCCTCCCTCCCCCTCCTCCCCTCCCTTTCCTCCCCTCCCATAATCCAGCATCTGCTCGCCCCTTGCACGTCCCCCCCCCTCCAATGACTGACCAGTTGCGAGTAGTGGCGGTGGTAGTTTGTGTCTCTGGAACGGGTGGGGCGATTTGTAGGAATGACGGTGTGGTTCTGGCTGGATAGCCTCGGCGGCCATGCGTGATGTTGTTGGTTTGTGTGTGTGTGGTGTGTGTGTGCGTGTGTGTGTGTCTTGAGACATACGTGTGTGTGCGACTGACACTGATCTAAATCCGGTGGAGGCGAGGAGCCGCAGTATAACAATGATAATATTAATTCCCTTACATATCTTTATACTCGCACAATCTCTATACATCACACGCGCGCACATATATATATATATACATATATATGTATATATGTTTGAAAGATATCGTGGGACTGCTGCACATGGGATGGTCGCTTGTGAAGGGATGGGGACGATGCGGGAGGAGGAGGAGAGGGGGGGGGGCCGGGAGGAGGAGACGGAGGAGGCCGGGTGGTGGGAGGGGCGTCGGGGATTAAGGTGGCTGGGAATGGCCCAGATGTGCATGTACACAGGTACTTCCTCAGACCTGCACATTGGCTGGTTCCCACGAATATCTCACTAGGCCAAGGCGCGCTCTGTCATCCGGAAGTCGCCCCCACCCCCGTCCTCCCCTCCTCCCCCGCTCCACCCCGCCCCAACCCGCCCCAACCCGCCCACGCCGCCGTCCGATTCTCGGGCGGCCGCTGCCCACACTTCCTCGTTCCCCACCTAAAACAAAAGCCGTGTCCGGCGGGACGTGGTATTAAAGCCTGCTACAGCATGGCCACTTGCCAAGGCGGCTCTCTATTGAGTGTCAAATTATACTCGCGACCACCCGAGTAGAGGTTTCCATTCCCGTCAATTTAATATCGCCGTAGGTAAAAATAACCAACACAGGACTCACGGAAATCGAACTTACCTGTAGTTGGAATTGGAGTAAGGAGAGTACATTCGGGGGAGGGGTATTGTGAGAGAGTGTGTGTGTGAGAGAGAGGGAGGGAGAGAGAGAGGGGGAGTGAGACAGAGACAGACAGACAGAGAGACAGACAGAGAGACAGACAGAGAGACAGATAGAGAGACAGACAGAGAGACAGACAGACAAAAGTAAAGTTTGTTTTATTTAACGATGCCTCTATCACACATTGATTTTTATCATTGTCTATTGGACGTCAAACATATGGTCATTCTGACATATTTCTTTGGAGGAAACGCGCTGCTACCACATAAGCTACTCCTTCCGATAAGCAGCAAGGGGTCTTTTATATGCACTTTCCAACAGACAGGACAGCACATACCACAGCCTTTGATGAACCAGTTGTGGACCATCGGTCGGAATGGAAAATAACCAAAACTGCAAATGGGTCCACTGAACAGGATCGATCAGATGACCCACACCTTCACAGGTGGACGGAGACTCTACCACCTGAGCTACGTCCCGGACAGACAGAGAGCGCGAGAGGGAAAGAGTGAAAGAAGGAGTGTTGACTATTAGCTTGTGCTTTAGGGAAGTTAGTTTCTGACCACCTCCCAAGTTGAACCAGGATGGGAGTTTTACAGCCAGTCATACTCGTCGTGAACATAGTTATTGTTACCGACATGGCGTTAAATCTGTGTCAGCTACTCAGTTTTTTTGTTACTAACCTTGGTGTCACTGCTACCCATCTGCCCGACCACTCCCACGTTCAGCAGCGTACAGATAAGACTCACTCACACGTAGTCACTGATATACATACACTATGATATGCAATACATATACAGTAAAACCTCTCTAACCGACCAATTCCACAGATCGACCACCCCCCTATATCGATCGCTGTGTTTGGGTCCCAAACAATCACGCATTCAATACCATTGTAAAGATTTGTTTTAAAACCTCCCTAAAGTCGGTCCCTTGGTCGGTCGTTTTAAACAGATGTTACTGTATATACTTCTTATAATATGTACATCATATATATAGGACATCTTATATAATATATGTATGAATATAAGTATCTCCTTGCTAGTGCAACTGATTGCCGGTGTGGCAGTAAATCGCAAACCCCTGGAAATTGCACACCCCGGGGTTTGCGATTTACTAGGAAATTACAAACCCCCCCTGGAAATCGCAAACCCCCCTGTGTTTTGTAGCACTTATCACCACAAGCAGGGCAGCTATAGGCCTATGTTTTATTTTGAACTTCTACCAGATCTGGGGGATAAAATGGATTCAAGGAGGATCAAGATGATTTATTTTATTAGTTTTGATATCATGCTGTCACAGCAAAGGCCTTTTCACTGCTACTGATCACTCACAAGAAGGATAGGGGACCAGATCAATTTTGTCAAAGATACTAAACTCCAACATTAAGAAAAGCCAGCACAACTTCTTTAAACACTTTGAACTAACAAATATCCAATTCCTACAAAACTGTCAGTCACTTTGCACATACATCGGCTGCTAAATTTCATGAATTTCGGGACAGTGATGGAGGAACTGGAGGTGGTGATGGTGGAGGTGGTGGTGGTGGAGGGGAGGTGTAGGGAGGATGGTGGGGAGGGAGGGAGTGGTGGTAGTGGAGGGGAGGTGTAGGGAGAATGTTGGGGAGGTGGGGGGGGGGGGGAGCACTCGGGACCGGTTAGCTCAGGATCAGGATCAGGATAATATAACTGTGTGAAATTGGGTCATGGTGCTGGGGCCTCTATCTCGCAGTGGAGCAGCACTATAAAGTCGCCATGAGTGCGCACTGCCACAAGTCTTGATATGACCTTAAATGTTGCCACGACGTAAAAACTCCAACAAGCAAGCATATATAACTCTGTGTGTATATGTACATTTTAGATGCGCATCTGCCTTTACCGACTCTCCCACATCACATACCATACGAGCAGCTCATCACATAGGTGCTGTAGCACTACACTGGGCTGGCTCGTGCTGCACACGAACTGCTCCTGTAATAGGGAACCCTACCCCCCGGCCCCGCCCCTCCCCTCCCCTCCCCGCCCGCCCGCCCCAGCCGTGTGATGCCTGTGTAACGAGAGTGGTTGGTGATTGAGACTTCTGTGTCATGTGCGCTATGATCATAACCGCCGACTCCCTGTGTCTGTGTGCAGCATGCATTCCTCCACCTCCGGAGGCCGATCTGGCTGTGAATATGGGAAGATACCATCCAGGCTGTGTTGGTGGGTGGAGGGGGGGGGGGGAGCGGGGGCTTTGGGGGCGGCTCCTCCATGGGTTCATAACACGACATGTGCTCATCTACACCAAGGGTCACCAAGGGTCACCAACGGTCTCACCTACACCCAGTCTAATCTAGAGTGCAGCATTAAGAAGTAAACCGGACGCGGCGGCCGAATCGGTAGAGCGCAGGGCCCGTGTGTGGGAGATCGGGAGTTCGGTTCCTGGTCGAGTCAAACCAGTGAATTATGAAAGTAATACTTGTCACTTCCTAGCCTGGCACTCGGCATTAATAGCATAGGGCAAGGATTGGTTAGCTCAGTGTCAGGATAATGTGACTGAGTGGGATATCGGGTCATGGTGCTGGCGGCCTGATTTCCCAGTGGGGTAGCACTATAAAGTCACCAAGCGTGTGTAATGTTACACGTCAGTACCCGTCCTGATATGACCTTAGATGTTGCCAGGATGTAGAACTCCAACAACCAGCCACCATCTCGAAAGAAACATACTTCAACGGAAGCTGTGTTGATTGCTTGGCGTAATGTTATCCGCAATTAATGTGTCAGTTCCCGCAAGGGAAGGTTGGTGAATTGGTGTTAGTTGCGGTGTCTGGTGTCATTTAGGTAGAGTATTGATGATTCCATTTGAACTCAATGTGAGAGAACGACGTAATATGTGTATGTAGGCCTACATGTATGTAAATGTGTATGTATGTATGTATATAACATGTATGTGCGGGTGCATGCACGCATGATTGCATGTATGTGTGTTTGTATGTAAGATTGTGATGGTCCCTGTGTGTTTATGGATGTATTATGCATACATTTGTGGGTGCTTGTGTGTATGATTATGTCTGTGTGTGTGTGTGTGGATGTATGTATGCATACATGTGTTGATGCATATACATGTATACATGTATACATGTAAATGTATACATGTACATCTAATTCTAAGTATGTGCGGGTGCTTATATGCATGATTTATGTGTGATTTTGTGAAGCGATGCCTCGTTGTGTGGATGAATATATGTATTATATGTACATGTATACATGTGTGTATGTTTCTTGAAGATTTATACTGCCTATCATGGATAAGTCTGAATAGACTTGTTTTCACCATTAGACAGTTTATCGATAGAAAGCCAGAGCCTACACTTTTACCGACCCAAGGGATTTTTAACCTCCCACACCACATAGATATGGTGAGAGCAACTGGCCTTTGATAACGCTGTAAGTTATACACAGCGGTATGTGCAGGTGCTTGTATGTTGTCTGTATGATTTATGTGTGGTTTTGTGGATGTATGTCTACAAACATCTATAGGTGTGTGTATAGGTTTGCATGTATATGTATAGGTTTGCATGCCTGTCTGTGGCAGTGTATGTGTGTATGTTTACATGTGTGTATGTATGTATTTATGTATGTATGGGTAATTACATGCACATACATGTATATACACACCCACACCCACATAGGTGTGTCACACACACGCATAGGTGTGTGTTGGTGTCTTTTGTAGCGAGGATGGGTGCATGGGGGTGGGGGATGTGATGTCTGGCGGGCAGGCGGGCATAGGTAGCCGGTGGGAGCGGGCGGGCGGCGGGCGGCGGGCGGCAGGCGGGCAGCCGGGCAGACAGGCGGGTGGGCGGGCGGGTGGGGGGGGGGGGGGGGGGGGGGGGGGGGAGGGTAACCAGCGGGCAGGCGGCCCCACCCCGCCTTCCTGCAGGTTCACCTGGCAGCTCCACCCGTCCGCCCCAGCTGTCTTCGGCACAAAAGCGGGGTGGTGTAAACGGTAATGTGTATATATATGTACATAACTAACGATTAATCTGTCCGCGGCTCTTCCCGCCGGGCCCGGCCTTGCGTGGGCATGTAGTGGGCGGAGCTGTGAGTTGGGTGGGTGGGTGGGTGGAGGCGGAGGTCGGGGATGGGGAGCAGACTGAGACAGGTGCATTGCAGGCCGCTCGTTCAGCAGAACCCCATAGATCCTAGATCACCTCCTCCCCTCCCTCCCCTCCCTTTCTCTCCCCCCTCCCCCCCTCTCCATCCCATCCCCTCCCCCCCCCTCCGGTCCCCTCCCCTCCCCTCCCTCCCCTCCCCTCCCCTCCCCTCCCCTCCCCTCCCCTACCCCCCCCTCCCCTCCCTCCCCTCCCCTCCCCTCCCCGCCCCCCCTCCCCTCCCTCCCCTCTCCCTCCCCTCCCCCCCCTCTCCCTCCCCCGCCCAACGGCCCATACTGCGTAGGTGAAGGAGTAGGCAGTGTTGAGCATTCCAGCACTGCTAACAACCCACAGCGGGCCGAAATGGCTTCATACAGTTCACATTAGGCAGTACTAGTCATGGGACATATCTACAACAGAGCTGGTAATGCTCGCAGCGGGGCGGGGCGGGACGGGGTGGGGTGGGGTGGGGTGGAGTGGGGCAATGAAGGGCAGGGCAGGGGCGAGGGTGGGGCAAGCCGGGGTGGACATGGTAGGGGTGGGGGGGGGGGGGGCAGATCGGGGCGAGACGGAGGGAAGGGGCAGAGCGGGGCATGGAAGCGCGGGGCGGGGCGGGGCGGGGAGGGGCGGGGGAGGGGCGGGGCGGGGAATGGAAGGGCAGCACGGATGCGATTGCTACATTAAATGTCGGGCGCTGCAGACGGTGCACGCACATGTGAATGGTGGTGTGTGTTTGTAAGTTCTCTGTGCGATGGACGTCAATATGAAACTCACAGGGAAAAGGTCAAGGTCGAGTATTTGCTTCCCTGCACAGCAGCCGGGGACTCGGTTGTGTTAAAAGATCACCGATCATTGCCAACCAAAATTAAGAATGTGGACCAGATATGCGCCAAGGATGATGTGATGGCTGATGATTTCATATAAATCTAATGCAACCCATTTCGAGATACTCTACATAATCGCGCCCCCCCCCCCGCCTCTGTTCCATTTTATTGTTGGCTATGTGGCCACTCTCCTCCTTTGTGGGTTGATTTATTATCTACTCCATTGCCAATTTCACAAGCGTGTTATTTAAAACCAGCAAAAGGATTCAGTTGAAATTGTATTTGAATTCGCAGGTAATGGTTTTCAATTAGGAATAATTTATGTGTATTTTAACCAAAAACAATGGCCAACTTTCGGTTTTGTTGTTGGGATTCTTGGATGAGGTTTTTGGAAGCCTAGTGTATTCATAGCATATATTTCAGTGTTAGTTAAAAATAAATTAGGTAGCCTTTGTGTTTATTTCCGATTCTTGGGTGATATCTATTAGAGGCACACGGCCAGAAGAATTCACGCGTCTATTTTTAAAAGAGGGTATTTCTAGGGTTTTTAGTTTTTTTTGAAGATGTAGTACAGGACAATAAGAATTGGTGTGCATATTTCATTCAGAAATTTTATAACTTTCCTTGGTTCTTGCGATTTTTGGGTGGGATGTACCAGATAATGAATGAATGTATGTATGTATGTGTGTGTGTGTGTGTGTGTGTGTATGTATATATATTTGTGTTCATCTGGATGTACTATAAATAATATAAGCCTGACACCTGAATAATGTATGTATCTTTAACAAAAACAAACAAACTTTAGGATGTGGCTGAGTTATTTTGTGCGATTCTTACATGAAATGCATGACCGCATGACAGTAAGAATTTGTCTGTATCTGTATTTAAAAGGAACTTCAGTACTTTTATTTGTTTGCGATTCTTGGGTGAGATATATTATATTCAGAAGGTACTGCCCTCACTTTGCTTGTCGGGGTCCGGCTGGTGGAGGTGGGCGTGTGTAGCCGCAGAGGGGGCGCAGCGGGGGGTGGCGTTGTCGGGATGGGGGGAGGCGGGGTCGGCGTTGCCGGGGAGGGGGCGGGACTGGGGGGGGGGGTGTTGCCGGGGAGGGTGCGCGGGCCGGGGAAGTGGCATTGCCGGGGAGGGGGGGGGGGGGGGGGTCAGTGCGGGTACTGACCTGCCGAAACGGCGCGCCACCGTACGGCCGACTCCGGTTACCCGGCGCCAGGGCAAAAACGGGGCATCCACAAGGGGGTCATCCAGGGGCGCGTGTATGTATACCACCGGGCGCCGAGCACCACAAATATTTACACTCACCCTCAGATACATTTCCGGTTCTCGGAGAGACCGGAACAAAAGAGTGCCCACCGTGAAAAAGAGCAGCTGCAATTGCCTCTTGTGATAGTTGGTTGGTCAATTTGATTGGCGTGTTTTAATAATTAAAAAAAAAGAGACCGTGCATTCCAAATAGACACACATTGCGCGTTTATAATTTGTAGCCAATGCGGAGCAGGGAGGGCCGGATGGTAGATGTAAGGGTTTTGTGGGGGGAGCGGGAGGGGTATTTTTGTTGGGCTGGCGGTAGGGTAATTTTCAAATACAATTGTTGTATGTGAACCTGGTGGTGTATGTTTGGTATATTTGTCATTACCTAGATTGGACTTATATATATATATATTATATGTGTGCACTCATTTTAAACTGTGATGAAGTGAATTCCAGATTATCGTGTGGTGCCGCTAGCTGGTTGTGTACCATACAATATACTACATCATGGTTCTGACTGCGCATGCGCTGAACACGGCGCCGGGAGAAAAGCAAAGGCGTATGGCCATTGAGTTTGCCGATATCTGTGGGGCAAAACTGGCATTTTATTCAAAATAAATAGAAATACATAACAATTTGGCACAAACATGGATGGAAGGATGCAATATAATAATATAATGAATATGTACAGGATACAACTCTCCATAATTAAGCATTTTGAGCTAAGAAACAAACAATTTCAGTCACTTTACAGGCTAATGTTTACATCACCATTGATTAGCCAGAAGTAATTCTTTTTCTAAATATTCAAAAGTCAAATCTGTCAACAAAAACTTGTTTCAAAGAAATATATAACCAATATCTGATTAACCCTACTCATTTACTATTTCTAAAATAAATATAACTGACTCTGGCTATGGCTCTAACACTAGGCTGAGTGCCTAGATTTGTCTCAATCTAAATGCACATGGCATAAGATGTGCTGATTATATGGATGTAAATGCAATGCTGGATAAAATATTAATATCTTAATTTATTATGTATTATATTTTTTTAGTTGGTATTCTAATTTCTATGTTTCAAACAAGAGCTGAGATGAGCTGAAACTAGCACATTTCATAGCTGCACCCAGTCTATTAGCATTAGCCATGTGCTTCTCGCAGGTATGTTTTGCTCTGAAACATCCCACAATGCACCGCGCCGCTGGAACCGTGATGTAGCCTATTTTGCGTGTAATGGGGGCGGGGGAGTGTGGGGGTAGTTACGGGTGGGGGGGGGGGGGCACAGGGCAGAATACACCAGTTTCTATAGGCCCAGACCCCGTCACTCCGCGTACTCTTTCCAATGTGCGAACGTCTTGCATTAGATGAATTGCTAATTAAATCATACTAAATGTGCACGTGTGCTCCCCGTGGTCAGAGTGCACGCGGAGGATGCTGGGCTGGGAGGGGGGAGGGGGGGGGGGGTCCGCGAGGATCCCCGAGGCTGTCGATCAATGATGGGCCACCCTCCTGCCATCTCATGGGGAGAAAACGGTACCGCCACACACCACCAGCACGCCACGCCCTGTCTCTTCAGCCCCTCCCTCCAACACACACACACAGACACACACACACGGAGGCCCCTTCAATACACACACACACACACACACGAACGCCCCTTGCCGGTCCCGTGTTGCCATGGCAACCAAGAAGGGATAGTACTAGGCCAACCGAGGAAGGCATGCAGTTTTCATGAGCGGCTCACTGCGGGGTGGCTCTAAGGTTGGCGAGCTCCTCCCATACGGATATATTCATATGGCGCACCCCCTCCCCCCTCCCCCCCTTCCTTCCCCACCACCCACACACACAAATATCACCCTTATTCTTTTCACTGCAAAGTGTACACAGACCCCCTACACAGCCCGCGTGGGTGAGGTCGGTGACTTGGCTCCTGTACGCTGCTCGCCATTAGACTGCGGGTGTGCCTAGTCTAGAAGTGCTGGCCTAGATGTGACCACTGCATCCGAGGTCTATTGAGCGTCGCCAGGCCTGAGCCTGTCTATACTGCGGCCGTGAGTCACTCTCTCCTCGAACCTCCCCCCCTCCCCCCCCCCCCCCCGACACAAACACACACGCCATGCCCCTACTCGCCCCGTGTACCGCGATCGTTTGGCCGATACTCGGACTAACCACGTGACCTCGGTGCTGTGGGTTCAGACACCTTCCCTGCCCGGCCACACGCCTAGCGGGCCGAAGGGTAATGAAGTTTTAGGAGGCACTCAAACCTTTACAGGTATCATCCGGGCATCGGTGCGATGGAGTGTTTTCTTAAAGGTTGATAGGGATCTTGCATCGATGGGGGCCTATGTGTAAGAGAGGTGTAACTACTTTCTGGTAGGGATCTGGCAGTGCAGCGTGTGCATGGAGGTGGGGATACTACTTTCTGCTAAGGAACGGCTATTGTGGAGTCTAGAGTGTTAACATCAAGTAAGATATTAATACAAACAAGGAAGCATATTCTTCAGTGTTATGTGTGGTCTACTCTAATGTATGGGGCTGAGACATGGACAATCTCTAAGAAAATGTACAAACGTTTAGCAGCATTTGAGATGTGGACTTATCGAAGGATGATGAAAATATCATGGACAAAGAAGATCACCAACAAAGAAGTTCTCAGAAAAATTAAAAATAAGAAAAGCTTGTTGGCCACTTATTTATTTTGGCCACATCATTCGTCAGAGTTCAATATACCGTACATTGTTGGAAGGGAAGGTGAATGGCAGCAGAGGGAGAGGGAGACCAAGAACATCATGGTTTACAAATATTTCACAGTGGACAGGCTTGAATTATTCACAGTCTATCAGAACTGATAGACTGCCATCAGGACAAGTGGAGAACCATTGCACCCAACCCTCGACTAGAGGATGGAACTATTGATTGATTGATTGTGTGCCGGGGGTACTCCTTTCTGGTAGGGATATCACATTATAGTGTGTGAGTGAGATGGTACTACATTCTGGTAGGGATCTGACTTTGCAGTGTGTGTGCGAGATATATCACATTATAGTGTGTGTGAGATGGCACTACTTTCTGGAAGGGATGTGGCATTGCAGTGTGTATGAGGGTGTGTGTACTAATTTCTAGTAGGGATCTGACACCGCAAGGTGTATGTGAAGGCACGAGCACTATTTTCTTGTAGCGATTCGACATAGTTATGCCTGGTGCGCACCTACCGTTTGTGCGCACACAC
The DNA here is from genome assembly GCA_030323885.1 of Branchipolynoe longqiensis. Classification (NCBI taxonomy): domain Eukaryota; kingdom Metazoa; phylum Annelida; class Polychaeta; order Phyllodocida; family Polynoidae; genus Branchipolynoe; species Branchipolynoe longqiensis. The sequence continues at coordinate 118,065,973 of CM059187.1, read as the reverse complement.
CTACCGTATGCGATCTAAAACTGCCCGTTTCACACCCGCGCACACCTAGCGATTGTGATCCGCGCATAAAACCTCAGTTTTAGGGCTAAAACCGGCCGATTACGATTGCAATTCGCGATTCGAAAAATGAATCGGCCCGTTTTCAGTTTTAAGCGGGTCGGGTCGAGTCGTTAGTTTTAGTGCGCAAATCCTATACGGGAGGTGTGTACTAGGCATAAGGGAGACGCCACTTTCTGATAGGTACCTGGGAGCGCAGGTGGTGTGGTGTGAAGGGGGAACTACTTTCCCTCCGCGAAGCCGCCTTGATTGGCGCGGGCAGCTGTCGGGTTTATTGGGATCTCCTCCCGGTAGGACCTCCCGATCGTCATTCTCGGGGCGGACTTCAGTGACGGCCGTCGCGGCCAAGTGATTTGGAAGTGACCTGATGGGTGACCTGATCCCACCAAAGAGTGTCGTAGAAGTAGTTCCACCATATCTGAGAGGCCAAATCAGATAGACCGTTATTAAGAGTCTACATTCTAGCCTGAAATGACCATATATCAGGGATGAAAGATCTCTGCGATTTCGGGGATTTTCAATATGTTGTTTCACGCTGCAGCACCATCAGCATATACTACTCATACATGCTTCAAATGGCGCAGCACTATCAGTGTATACCAATATATATGAAACCTGACTTTCATACATTTTTCCGCGATTCCCCGACAATGCTAAGCCTATGGGAAAATATCCCCGATTTTTTCCCCCTGGAGACCACTTTCATCCCTGAATTATCAATCGGCTCATCGTGAGCAGGATCATGACGTATCAAAGAGCCGAGAGGGCAGTGGTTGGGGTGGGTTTTGTCCCCAAGACGAGACTATCGACTCCCATCTTCGCTCTCCTACTCCTACTCCTAATCGAGCATAATCTGATGGTTTTGACTTTCTGTCATAACTTGTTATGACTATGTGAGGTTCAGCGTTAAAATCCACTTCACTTCGGTTTTAAATAATTTCGACTCTACATGGTTGGCTTTTTGGAGATATTTCAATTGAAAACATGCCAACATTAATTTTGATGTGCACACTGAAATGTTGAACATAGGCATTGTATAGACGGTTTTTGCCAATTTTCGAGCATCTCTGTAGGGGACAAATGTTTGACATGTGCAGCCGTATCCAGGTTGGATATTTCGGATTAAATCTAGGTTAAGTGTTTTGGTTTAAGAAATGCCATATTTTCATCGAATTATGCAGCTGTCACTAGTATCTCTTCATTTTCACCTATTGGTAGTATCACACCTGAGCACTGCCTCTGCCCCCTGCCGCTTTCCCCCTTCCCCCTCCCCCCTTCCCCCTTCCCCCTCCCCCCCTTCCCGCCTTCCCCCTTCCCCCTTCCCCCTTTCCCCCTTCTCCTTTCCCCTTCACCCTCCACCCTGCACCCTCCACCCGCCCCCTCCCCCCTCCGTCCACCCCTCCCCCCTCAATCACCCCTCCATTGCGGAAGCCTCCAGAGGAAACTAGGAATCCATCAGACTCAATAGGACACTGGATGAGGCTGTCCGACAGTGGAGGCTTCCATAGAGGACACTGGAGGAGACCAGTGAGAGGAGCATAGCACTCACCCCCGCCTTCACCGCCCCACACCGCCCCCGGCGCCTGCCCTCGCAGTGTGGGTCACGGGGATGGGGGCCGACTCACAGCGGCGATTAGGTCCATTGTGACACGACCGGCGCCGGCACACGGACGCTGCAAGGGCCCGCCTAGAGGTGTGGTGTGTTACGGGTCAGCTTGAGCTGACCGCCCAATGTATGCAGCGCAATGCAGCGCCACGCGCGCCTAGCGGCCATCTCCGAAACCACGCCGGGCAGCAGCGGTCAAGACCGCGGACACTCTGAGGCCATAAGTGACCAATAAGCTTCATCAGGGGTCGCACGCCGAGTCTAATGCATGGGAGCATGTTCTCTTCCCTCCTTCCCCTCCCTTCCCTCTCCATTTCCCTTTCGCCTGCCCCTCTCCTCTCTCCCCTCACCGTTACCTCTCCCTCTCTCCCTCTCTCCCTCTCCCCCTCCCTCTCCCTCTCCCTGTCCATCTCTATAACCCTCACGCCCCCACTAGCCCCTGCATAGGGCTATCGGGAGCATATTGTCCACCAGCAGGTATATGTGGTATTTTTTTTGTGGTTTTTGTTGTGTTTTTTTGTGTGACAAGTTATTTATTCTGCCCATAACGTATAAGCTCCCGTGAGGGTGCTTGTTTTCAATGCTGGACAGCTGTGATACTGGATTGGTCTGGTCCCGTACTCAGGAGTCTTCACCTGATCTTTCTCGGGCCAACCTTTGTGGTTTTGGGTGTTAGTAGTTTCTATATTAGTTTTTTTTTAATTTTCAAGTTTTTTCCTAACCTGTATATGATAACTTAGCCTACTATGTACATCTACGCAGTATTCGTGCAAGGTGTGCGGCGACAGTGCACGGTTAGCGTGTGGGTTGCAATGTCACGTGTCCACCTGAGTGAGGGAGGGATGGTTGGGCCGCGGGCGTTTGGTTGTGTTTTATTGTCCCCTCCGGACTGCCTGAGCCGGCCCGATTTCGACCAGCTCACGCTGTTACCCCAGCTCGTAACTAATGTCTTAATGGAAACATGTTGGCGGCATAGACTACCTCCGCCATGTCTTATATATGTGCCAGGCGCACACCGGTGTCCAGCTGCAAAGCTTGCATCTATACACCAAATGTATACAGATGCGCTGCCCTGCATAAACTACCCTCCTCAAGCGGACGGGATGGCCGACTAGGTAAAGCACTCGCTTCCCATCCGAGCAGTCAAGTCAAGTCAAATACTTATGCAATTTATACCTGTTGCTACCTTGCGCATGGTACTCCATATTCCTACTATACTAGGGCAGGGTAAGGACTGGTCGCCCTAGTGTCAGGATAATGTGGCTGGGTGGGATATCAGGTCTTGGTGCTGGCTGCCTGGGTCCCAGTAGGGAAGCACTATAAAGTTTCCATGGGTACACACTGTCACAAGTCGGTACCAGACCTGGTATGACCTAATGTGACTTATAGGATATTACTTATTAGTTCATGGTATGCACGGTATCCCAGTTGGCAACATTAGCAATGTGCACTCTCGCAACCCCTGCACCCGTCCTGCTTTATGACTTTAGATGTTGCTAGGTCGAAATAAACTAAATTTGACTTTTGATCTTGCTATAACCAAATAAACTAAATTTGACCTTAGATGTTGCTAGGACGAAATAAACTTAAACAGCCACTAGCCATTCTATTTCTCTCGGCTTTCCAATCCATTCTCAGAATTCTCCCCGCCCTGCCCCCCCCCTCCCCCCTGCTGCTGGTGCGTTGTCCCGGGGAGATGCGCAGTGAACCCCTAATCCACATCCGTTTGTCCCCTACCGGCGGACCTCCCACTGAAGCTGCCAATCTTGCCGGAGTGTGGTCCGAGGTGCACCGCACAACTCCAGCGTGCCGAGATAAGCCGCCGCAGCACCCTATAGTTCTTTGGTGGCCAGATCTCATGCCGCCCCATGTTGGCCGCGCCTCCCGCTAACAGATAAGAACGGCCGCCTCCCTCCTGCAGATGTTTATGCCAACAGATAAGCATTAGGGGTTCAGTGAAAAGTCTGCCAGATAAAACACATTAGTATACGCCAGGATCCGCTCGATCATAGCACCCACACACCCACACACCCATCCTCTCACCCCCCTCCCCCAATCGCCTGTCTCTGTATGCGTGGCGTGGTTTCATTAGCAGAATCAATATGATTCTTCTTAAGCACTCTCTAATGCCAGCTTGGATTTAGATAATTCAATTCCTGGAGGGGGCAGCCCCGAATGATTAATGCTCGGCAAATTTACTGTTTCCAGTTCTTTTCTCTCCTTGAGGATCCATCTCGCTGTGGGCGGGCCGCGGACACAATCTGCCGATTGATATTGAATTCAATGTGAGGACTTCACTTGGTAATGGAGGGAGCATTGTGAGATGGTGAGACTGTTAGTGTGGGAATGTATATATGAGACTGTCTCAAAGTCAAAAGGTGCAAAGAAATATGGGACAAAACTTTGTCCATTGTAACGATCAACATACGACTATCTGCATATCCAGTTGCTCAGGATAAACTGATTTGTTTTTTATATGGTGTTTCATAATCCCAATGGAATACATATTGATTTGAAGCAAATGTCCGTGTGTTTTCAGTGTAACCGTTTCTGTGCTGTTTTTGTCAATCGTAACAATGGACACAAAAAGAATCACCTTTTGAGACAGGCTCATATATATAGTAAAACCTCTCTAACTAAGTCGACCGACCATGGGAACGACTGTAAATAGCCAGTTTAGGGAGGTAGTCGGTTTAGCAAGGTTTTTTAAAAATCGTTTCAATGGTATTGTATAGGCGATTGTTTGGGACCCAAATAAAGCGATCGATATAGGGGAGTGGTCGATCTGTGGAGGTGGGCGGTTCGAGAGGTTTGACTGTATATTGTATGCTCAGTGAAGGAGGGGATGGGTACGGGTAGGTGTAGTAGAAGGGGTGTGGGGAAGGGGCAGTGTGAGGTGCAAAGAATGACGTGGTAACTGAGTGTTGGGAGATGACAAACACCAGAGCCTACTTAAGGAGGAAACAAAGCAGGGAAGCCGAGGAAGGCCAGGCCTGGCCCTGTGTGTCAGTCCTGACATGGGGGGTGGACGCTGCCCTCTCACCAAGGTTCTACGTACGATGCCAATGAAACCATGGTACTCCTCACCCTGCTTCAGCCGCTTACTTGTATATTGGATTGCAGTCTATGTACACCCAACGTAAACAATTACGATACGGCTTATTGCTGTATTGCCACACGTGCACAATACACACATGCTCACTGGGACTCTCGATACCCATTTGATTGTGTGCTTAGTTTACATTCTATGTAAAAGCGATGATCTGATAATAATATGACAGAATAAGATTTGAACACTTCTTGCAGCAGTGATTATGGCCTTTGCAGCCAACGCTGTGTTAAAGTTGCATGGTCCGATGGAAACTTCAAATTTTCAAAACCAATACAATTATCTAGATTTGATTCTCACTATCTAATTTAGATACTGGTGCAGTTATTAAACAGTTGTTGTCACATAGAAGGGAATACTATGTCAATTTAATAGAACCTGTTTATGCAGAAGCCTATGCTGGTAGAGTTTTGGCAAGCTTGTCAAAATTAATTAATGACATTTGCATTTCAAATATCTAAAAAATTAGCCAATTAAAATATAAGTTACTTCAAACTAAAGTAAGGTAGATTATAATGATCAACCTAATATGTTTATCTCAGAAAATGAGAGAAACTCAAAACCATCGGACTATGCAACTTTAAGCAATCACTACTAACTAATTACCTAACTAACTCATCAGGTTACCAGCCCCCCCCCCTTCTAAGTTATATAGGATTAGAGATCTGACCTTAGATGTTGGTTCATCCTTAGGTTCAAGGGTCACCACACACTTCACATGTGAATAAACATTATTGCCGCGCACAGTAAACGAGTGTAAGTATTGCATTCCCAAGACACGTAGCTCTTCTAGAAGACATCACACTACCGTCTGAGTGGTTAGCACCAGTTACAATTTAAAGGTACCTAATCCTATGAAAGTGTAATATTTGTGTTTAACTAAGCACTTACCTAGATTTGATATTATATATTTTTTTGATTGTTGGAGTTTTACGTCCTGGTAACATCTAAGGTCATATCAGGACGGGTACCGACTTGTGACTGCGCACTCATGGCGACGTTTTAGTGCTGGCCAACTGGGAAATCAGGCCACCGGCACCATGACCCAATATCCCACTCAGTCACATTATCCTGACACTGAGCTAACCAGTACTTAGGTAGTTGTGCATACATTACTCATAGTGAGGCAATTCAGGCGGATGAGTCGTGCACTAAAAACAGCTAAGTAAAACGCCATTGTTACCAGTGTGTCTGAGTATGCTGCTTTTGTGCTACTCTGCCATGATTCCCACACGCTGATGACTCTGAAGTATAAGTTCTTCCAAACTGAAGTATAGTAGATTGTAATGTTCAACCTTCTATTTATTTAGTTTTAATATGGCAGACACTCAAACCCATCAGTGATGTTAGGTCAAACGCGATATTTAAGCAAATAGCAAAATATATAACTTAACATAATAGTAACCTTTTTATTTGTTTAAATAAAAAGATGGGGGAATATATTCACATTGAGTAACCAATACGGTGGGTGAAGCGTGTGTGTGCTGTGGCGCCCACTTTCCAATCATTATGCAAAACAGCAATTCACGAACAAGAAGAGCGTTTGCTTGCTTCCCCAACAAAATGAAAGGAGGCAGATGGCGGGAGAAGAATAGGGCGGTGGCGAGCGGCCCGGTGTGGCGGTTTCAGCTTGTTCCCGTGCTCAGCCGTGTCCCGTTGCTTCTGCGCATGCGCGGATTTCGCATCAACTCGGGTCACCCGAGCCACTTATTGGCGCATGCGCACATCCTACAAACTCGGCTCGAATAATCGAATACGCTTCTCCGCGCTCGGGTGGAAATTTTTTTTTTTTTAATAACCGATAAAACTACAGCAGAATAGGATTTAAAGTATTTTATGATGGCCTATATTTCCATTTAATTAATCTAAGTTATTCTTTTTTTGCACACATCACGTGTATTTGTCAACTCCACTCGCCGTGTTCTATTTGAAATTCTGACCACTCGGATGACCCGAGTCGCCCGGGTAGTGTTAATCGATTACGGCCATGCTTATTAGATTCTGAAGCATGCGCAGAAGCGAGGTACACGTTTGAGCACGGGAACATGCTGAAACCGCCACACCGGCACCAGCCGCCCCCCCCCCCCCGCCCCGGGGAATACCGGCTGCCTCAGCGAGCGCCTCGGCTGCTATTCTTTATACCCCGGTCTTTAACGACGACGGGAGCCGCCCGGCCGAGCCGCTCATGCATATTGAAGACATGTCATGGTGCGGCTTGCGCCGATTAGCTACATCACAAGTTATAGGACAGCTGCCTCTTTTTAGGCGCTGCCTTAAACAGGCCCTCATGGCCTTAATTAGCTTGTTGTACTTGTAGTTAGCGGCGGCGTGGATCAGTAGATCGCCGATAGCCTGGTATTTGTTTGTTTTGTTTGTTTGTTTGCTTGCCGTGTTGAGATGGGCTCCGCAGCAGCTATGAGGAGCTAAAATATGAGCAGCTATGAGTAAGCTCAACTATGAGCAGCTATGAGCAACTCAACTATGAGCAGCTATGAGCAGCTATGAGCAGCTCAACTATGAACAGCTCAACTATGAGTAGCTATGGGTAGCTCAGTGTGTTGGTACTGCTGTAGTTGCTGTAGTTGTGCTTTCCAGACCACAACGTCGGTGGTGTTTTATTGCATCCCGCCCCCTACATCCCCTCGGAGTTGTGTGCGTACACCCCAGCCCATGTCTATTTGTAGGCGACTACTCAACATTCGTCATAGTTAAGGATAATGAGGTGATGGTATGTATGTAAGCCCGAGCGATGTCTTATGTACTTCCGTTATATATAGAGGGTATGCACTGACTTCACGCTAAACGGAAGTGCAGCCATTGTGGTGATAGTAACCATGATAATAAACACAGTGTCACACTGCAAACTCAATGGCTATGAGCAATCTTCATACAGAAAAAGTGAAATATCTCTAAAACCACACCACCTAGACACAAGCCGCTTGTAACACATATAGAAAACATATTGAACGAATAGTTTCTATTAAATGTATAAGGTTAGGGTTCTGCATTTATTAATTTTGAATAAAATAGACATTTTGCACTGCGCGTACCGTCAAACTCAATGCATTGTCAATGGTGATATTGCCACAATGGCCGCGCATCCGGTTGATGACGTCACGGGAATACCCTCTATAGGGCGATCTAAAATGCGGTTAGGTCCGACGGGTGGCCTCTTGTGCTTCCCTCACCTGGCCAGGTGGCGTGTTATCTGAGTGATCTCATTTGAACCACACACCTGACAGGAGGGGGGGGGGGGGCTCGGCGCGTCAGGTGGGGCAGCTAGTGGCAATGGTGGTGGCGGTGGTGGGGGTGGTGGGGGTGGTGGGGGTGGTGGGGGTTATCCCGTGGCACATTGCGCCTGACTCCTATTAAACGCGGCCGGATTACGACAGGTGAGCTGCTCGCTATAGGTCAGCAACAGGCATCAACAACACCAGGCGCCATCATAACTGACTCGAACTGACGACCCCCCCCCCCTCCAATACACACCCATCCACACACTCACTCACACACAGCCCTCACTCCCCATAGCGAATCGTCTGTCCTGCAACTGCCGCAGCCGATGCCAAAGTTAATGCCCACCCGGTTGGCACCTAATGGTCGCTCCGGATGGGCTAAACATGTTTATATGGCGGCGCAGTGGCGGCGGACGGCGCGGGCTTTTACTGCCTGGTGTGTTTGGCGCGGTGAGGGGGGGGGGGGATTGTGAGTGGGTGGGTGGGTGGGTAGACGGGGGACTACTACCGTACCCCCTCCCTCCCCCTTCCTCCCTCCTTCCTCCTCCCTCCTCCCTCCTTCCTCCTCCCTCCTCCCTCCTCCCTCCCTCCTCCCTCCCTCCTCCCTCCTCCCTTACCCGCGCCCGCTTCTCCCCTCCCCCCTCTTACCCCCCCCCTTCTCCCATTCCACTTCCCTGCCCCCCGATCTCTGTTCCCCGGTGTACCCAGCAATGCCCCCGTGAGGCGTCGGCCCCGTGCTCCCGCGTCCCGCCCGGCCGCCGGTGTGTCTGTGCGCCCGGCGGCCACCATGCCAGCGCCGAATAAAACGCACGCCAGTCGGGAGAGCAACCAGTCTACATTCATTAACTATTAATCCAAATGTTTGTCTAGTTCCATACTTTCCTTTGCGCGGCCCCGAGAAGCAAATGCCTTTAAATATGTTTTTTTATTATCAAATTATTATTATTAATATTATTAATATTATTAATATTATATAAATGCGGGCGCCAAAGGCTTTTAATGTATGCATCGGTGAGAAATGGGCGCCGAGTGGGTTAGCGTGGGGAATGGTATTGAGTTGGTGTTAGGGTATTGAGCGGAACAACACAGCATTGGCTTGAGCAAATGATGCACGAAAAAGATTATTATTAGTCACCTGTATAGTAGGCATTGTTGTTTTATTAATGAAGCATAGGAGGTGGTGGGTTGCACCCACGGTTGAGTCAAACCGAAGACTTACACAATTGTTGCTTGTCGTTACCTTGTGCTTGCGATTAGCATTATTAGGACTGGGTAGGGACTGGGTGGCCGGATGATGTGACTGAGTGCCACAGGTTGCATCATGGTGTCGGCGGCGTGGTATCCCATCCCAGTCAGGCACCACTATAAAGTCGCCGCCAGTGTGCGCCGTCATAAATAGGTACCTCGCGTTGATATGACCTTAGCTGTCTTCTCTCTTCCCTCTCCCTATCCTCCTCTGCCTCTCCTTCTCCTCCTTCTCCTTCTCCTTCTCCCTCTCCCTCTCCCTCTCACTGTCCCTCTCAGCGTCCTTCTCCTTCTCCCTCTCCCTCTCCCTCTCCCTATCCCTCTTCCTCTTCCCTCCCCTCATCCCATCATTGCCTCCCCTCCCGCTCTGCCCCCACTCCCTCTCTGCCCCCACTCCCTCTCCCCGTCCCTGCCCCCTCTCCCGATCCCCTCCCCCTCCCTCCCCCCTCCCCTCCCTCTCCCCTCCCCTCCCTCTCCTTCCACACCAAATCGACCTAATCATGTGGCGGTGCCTGAACGACCAGACCCGGGAGGTTGGGTGCAGACGTGCGGTTTTAGTGCTCCGCTAAAAGCCATAGTTTGGGGCCCGGCTCGGGAAGCTGGTATGAAAGTTTAATGGGATAGCGCTTAGAAAGTGAATAAAATTCACCAAACTAGAATCGCTGGCGTCACTCTACAGATGAAGTGGCGGATGAGAATGGTGCTTTCGGGCGTCTACATTTGAAGGTCAATATTGGAACCTTTGCGCGATTAGTTCTTTAGTTCTTTGCTTCAGATAAATCGGTCACGATAATGAAATCATCAGAATAGAACGGGCTCTTTGTGAGTTTGGTTTTGTGTTCCATCGTGCCCTATAAATTTAAACACGCCGATCATTTATGAGAAACTGTTTTTTATCGCCATCAATTGGAGGCGCGGTGAATTGGTTGTTAGGTACATTGTACTGTAATTGCGCTACTGCCCTAGGTAACAGATCATCTCGACTGTATCAAATTGAAGTGAATAGGGGAGGCTTAAAGGGATTGCGAAACCTTGCCGTGTTATGCATGGCATTGCTTAGCAATGGCTGGTCTAAGCCCTCAGACAATAATGGACGTGTGCCCACCCAGCAAGATCTTAACTGTGAATACCTACTTGTGGGGTATCTGTGTTGCTGCACACAGTATTCTAGTCAGGTATCTGGGTATATTAGGGTGGCATTGAAACATGCTGACGCAGTCAAAACTGTTACATAACATACATAACATACATAACATACATAACATACATAACATACATAACATACATAACATACATAACATACATAACATACATAACATACATAACACACATAACACACATAACACACATAACATACATAGCATACATAGCATACCTAACATACATAGCATACATAACATACATAACATGCATAACATATGTAACATGCGTAACATGCGTAACATACATACCATGTGTAACATGCATAACATGCATAACATGCATAACATACACAACAGGCACAACACACACAACACGCATAACACGCACCATGCATAACATTCACAACATGTACAACATGCATAACATACCTACAAAGATACATGCATATACATGCATAGATACATACATATATACATGTGGTCATGGTGCTGGCGGCCTGGTCTTCCAGTGGGGCAGCACTATAAAGTCGTCATTAGTGCCCACTGTCACAAGTCGGTACCTTAGATGTTGCTAGGGCGTAAAACAACAACAAACATACATGTATACATGGAATACATACATACAAACAAACATACATACAAACATACATACATACATACATACATGCATGCATGCATGCATACATACATACATACTTGCATGCGTTCGTGCGTGCGTACATACATACGTACGTACATACCTACCTACCTACATACATACATACATACATACATACATACATACATACATACATACATACATACATACATACATACATACATACATACACATACATACATACATACACACATACACACATACATACACACATACACACATACACACATGGGAGATGGTGATTATCTAATGTGTTATATTTTCTAGCAGAATTTCACTCTAAATGTAATTCAAACCAGAACCAAGAACCTGCTAATACTAATAGTATTATGTTTGGTCATCAGTAGCCATATGCTTATGAAGGTGGGGTGTCAAACTGATTTTGCAGTGTTGAGCCTTTAGTGAAGGATAGAGCTGTGCGGACCTACCTGCCGCACCTCCCACTTCTGGTTGTTTAAGTGCCTGTCGCACCTTACCGGATTGAGCAACAGACATAAACCGGATAAAGAATTGACTAGTCCGGTGGTGTTCGGTATCAAAATGTACCAAAATGTGTCGAAATGTTGCGCTTTCCGCCAGACGAAACGGACGCTAAACAGACAAGGAATGTACATTCATGAATACCCACCGGATGATAACCAGACGATAACCGGACGACAACCGAATGTCTAACGGACGGACCGAACATCAACTGGGCACATACCGGACTATGCACGGATGCACCGAAAACATATACTGACCGAATTCCCGCAACACCATCAAGGGTCTATTCAGGTAGCAAACCGCAGATGTAACGGATGGGTACCGAACATGAAACGGACTAAACAGACTTAAACCGGACACCAACCATACAGGTCAGTCCGGCGGTGTCCAGTAGAAGTTTTGTGCATGTTCAAAACTTGACACCTTACACACCGGACAGAGAACGGACACGCTGGATGCATGCCATATATAAACCAGACATTGACGTTTTTCACCGGCCAGTGTCCATTTTCTATCCATTTCCCCAGTCCGGTAAGGTGTGACTGAGCCTTTAAGCACACCAGTTACCAGCGGACAGTAACTCAGAGCTGTAGCCTACGTTAGGCATGTCCAACACAGTGTTGGGCGGTCATCCTGGGAGGCACGGTGGAATGCCTCCCCGTGCTTCCTGGGCCCTCTTTAAGTTAGTGAAGGTAGGGGGTATCAACTACCATCCCGACCCGCAATGCCCTTTGATCCCATGTGTAGTCCTCCATCATTACAACGTGAGGCGCTAGGTTGCTACCTCCACTCCTTTTCCTTCTCTTCCCTCCACTTCCTTCTACATACTTTATCCTCCTTCCAGTCCTTTCCCTTCCTTCCGCCCACTTTCCTCTCCATGCCCCTCCCCTCCTCTCCCCCTGTGGTTTTCATTTCTCGCTCCTCATCTCTTTCCACCCCCCTCCCATCCTTCTTTTTCCTTCTCCGTCTCCTTCTCCTTCCTCCACTCCCTCTCGTCACCCACCCTCCTCTTCCCTCTCCTCTCCCAGAACGCTCCACACTTCTCCCTACCTTCCTTACACCTTCCTCCATCATCTGCCTCTTCTCCGCTCTCCTCCCTTTCCTTCCCCGCTCTCTGAGAACGCTCCAAACTTCCTTTACCTCCCATCCCCTGTTCCCCAAGTTGGCTTGTTTGTATGTGGATACATTGGGCCCCAAGGAAGCGTGGTCAACGCTATTGCCGCTGTCAGTACGGTGGCGGCTAGGGAAGGTCAGGAATGCCCCCCCCCCCCCGACCACCCACTCCCCACGGATGGCAAGATCCATCAGCTTTGTCCATGTCTTCTTAATGAAGCCCCTAGCCCCCCAACCACCCACGCCGAAGCCGAAGACGGCCGTACAGAAGAAGTCTCTATATTCATGAGTTGGTGCGAGCACGTCTGTCACACCCGGCTTGTTTGACACTCAATTATCCGTGCTGGACAAGGGGAAGATGGCAGCCGTCCGACACCTGGTCAACGCCGGACAGTGACGGGGCGTGCATCGGTGGTGCCCGTCCAAGAAAGGGTCCAGCTCCGCGGTCTGACTGACATATGGCTCCAGTAGTGGCTCCTATTGGTCTGCTGGCTTGATTCTGAAAGGAGGTGACGCAGTGGCTTCCATAGTGGCTTCAGCAGTGATTGTGTACACCGTCTCTGCGAAGACTCGTATATTGGCTTTCGTGCAGCTTTCGCGACTCGCTTCAATAGGGGCATACATAGTGACCAGGATTGGTATTGAATTCTTTTTAAAAGGCAGTTTGTCACTATACAACGCCAATGGCAGGCTTCAATCTTGGGTCTCCCTGGTGACGGCAAGACTGCCACACGTCCAGATTGGCATCAATATGGATTTTGCGTGTAAGCGATGGCTTCCAAATGTCGCTTCAACAGTGGATAGTGTTTCAATGCCTACGTTATGCTACTAGTACTAGCTATGTGAAATAGGAATGTCCCTTCGGATATGGCTGTATTATATATAGAGCAACCATATATCAAATATATAACCACATATTTACAACAACAAAAGTCGTATTATTTAGTTATTAAAGCCACCCCTGAGGCGCCTATATTTAGTTTGGAATTAACTAAATACATATATAACTCAAACATGGAAATAATAACAATAATAATTATAATAATAATAATAATAATAAGTGGAAGTTTGCCTTATTTCTGTACGTACAATAAATTATGGATCATATATATGTATATATGTGTGTATGACTGGAGGGGAAGAGCGAATAGGTAAGAGGATAGGCTAGCTTTCCGTGTGGCACTTCGTAGGTTTGAACCCTGATGGGGTAAAAATACGTACATATATGATATATACCCACCAGGCACGGTGGCCAAATCGATAGAGAGCGCGCCAGGGGATCGGGAGTTTGGTTTCCGGTCGAATCAAACTAATGACTTATAAAATTGACACTTGTCACTTCCTAGCCTCACTTCCATAGGATAGGGCAAGAACTGGGTAATTCAGTGTTGGGATAATGTGACTGAGTGGGATATCGGGTCACGGTCCTGGCATCCTGATTTCCCAATGGGGCAGCATTATAATGTTGTCGTGAGTGTGCACTGTCACAAGTCAGTACCCGTCCTGATATGACCTTAGATGTTTCCAGGACGTTAAGCTCCAACAACCAACCAACCAACATATATATACCACTCGGGCGCCGTGTGACTTTGCGGTGTGCGTGACAGCTTCACCCCTGGACAAGGTGTTCTCTGTCGCGCCGTGTGCGTGGTGTATGTGCTTGGTGAGCTCTGCTTAGTATCGGGTGTGGCCGGTAGGTGGCGTCCGGTGCAGTTCAGCGCCGTCCTATCGGCAGGGGGCCTCTATCTGATCCTGGCTATACGGTGGCCCGGGCCACACAGCAGGAAGCTTCTAACACCCGGCTACCGGGCTCCGGGGATGCAAGGTCTGAGCCTGCCATGATCTATGAACCACTCACTGGTCGGTAGGTAGGTGTGTGAGTGCTCGGCACCCGTGCACACCGGACATGGGCCTTGACAGCTGACCCTTGACCCCTGACCTCTGACCCCCCCCCCCCGCCACCCCGTCCCTGGCGCCCTGTGACCCGGCGTGGATCCGATGCCCCGCCGTATCACGCGCGCCGCTAGATTGGAACCGATCGGTCGGGGAGGCGTCGGGCTATTTGTCGGCCGGTAGTCGGCGAGTAGCGGGTACTAGATACAGGGGGGCCAGACCGGAAGTGCGGAGTGGGGATGGAGTGAGAGGTGAGGCGGGGCGGGGCGGGGCGGGCCGGGGGTGGGGTGGGCTGATATTCTGCCAGTGTAGATAAGGCGGCCGTTGCTAACCGCTGCCGGCCGCAATTGCGGTGCTGCGTCGCCATTCGCAGAGGTACTGTCATAGGTAATGGATGTTTGATGGCCGATCTGAGTTAGAACCCCGGGGGTCCACTGCCATATTTACATGACCGATGGGCCCGATAGGCGCCGCGCCCGCCGTGTAATGATACTCCCCCCGTCCGCACCCCGCACCCCGCGCCCCGCGCCCCGCGCCCCACACCCCATACCCCACACCCACACCTCGCGTCGTGAGTGTTTTATCATGTGTTCCCGGCGGGTGGCGGTGTGTGTGTGGGGGCGGGGGGGGGGGGGGTGTTGGTAGTGTTGTGCACTGTCGTATTTACGGGTAATCACTCTACCCAACGAGATTGCACCAAATGCCACTCAGTGCCTCTGAACTACCACTCACCGCCTGCTCGTCCCTTCCCAACAACACACACACCACCTCACAGACACATTTATTCCACACGTTTTCCTATCATCTACCATGTCACCGCCTTACGCTTCACTGCCTTACGCTTCCTCTGAAATAAAGTGGGATTGTCTTATTTTGTGTGCATTCAGTCTGAATGGGATCGTAAATTTTGATTTGTTTTTGTTGTGCCTCTGAAATAAAGTGGGATTCTCTTATTTTATGTGCATTCAGTCTGAATATGATCGTAAATTTGTGCGTGCTTTCAATCTTGAAATGGGAGGTGTGCTTCTATTGGGTAACATGCTTCTATTGGGACATATACGTTATATGGATTTGACTATATTAATGGCTATTGTCACTATAAATGTTCCTCTTTTCCATCATAGCAGGATTGGAAAATAGCATTGTATGTGGAATATACACAGGCGCATTACGTACGTCAGGCATAAAATGAAATAATACATGTGTAATCGAAAGTATAGTTTACAAGTTTGTAATGTGAAATAAAATACGTGTACTCCGTCGGAAACGTGTGTTGGGGAGGTAGGGGTTTAGAATTGGGGCGCGATCTACTCCATGTAGCCTCAGTTACCTCTGTTTACCGTTGAGGAAAGGGGGCAGATGGGAGAGGAGTGAAAGGAGGAGAAGGGTACTTAGAGTCATTGTCAGACGATGGCCCTTTTGTGATGAGGTGGGGCATACAGTACAAGTTCTGGTTCTGGTTCTGATCGACGCAGCACCAACAACAAAAACAACAAAAAACAAGGGAGGGTGAGCGGAGCGGCCCAGCTGGCTGTGTAATGAACGCCGCCAGTGTAGCCCCGGAAACTTACAGGCACGGAGGTGCTCATCCATCAGGGTGGCGAGCTGCTCGCGAGCTGCTCGCAGCAGCCTTACGGCCTGGTGAGAGGCGGCTTAAGGCGGACCGGGGTGCAGATAAAGGCTACCGGGCTGCAGGGGGCCTCCTTCGGCCAGCCAGCACACCTGGTAAACGTCCGGCATGATGGACGAGAGAAGCGCAGATTAAACACCGGCACCCCCCCCCCCCCACACACACACACCTCTATCTACCTCACTCCCCGCTCCCCACCTTCACACACAACACTCTCACCAACCCAGTCCACCTGACAAACAACCATCTAATCACTCAGCCTATGCACACAAATAAATAAATAAATAACAAAAAGAAAGGACGAAACTCCCTCTCTACCCCCCCCCCCCCCTACACACACACACACACTCTTGGGACCAGCACCGCCGGCCGCCTTGTCTACTCAACCATGTCACACCCATTTGAAGAATTGTAATGCCAGCAAGTCTCTTCGGTGCTCCGGGGAGTCACTCAGGTGACAATTACAAGGATTTGCCCCGTATTCCGCCGAGAATTCCACTCACACGTCACAGCGAGATGTTCCGCGCCCGGCATCGGTTGAACTATTATTTACTTTATTTTATTTTATTTTATTCACTCTCGCCCCCTTTTATTTCACTTCTTTCTTCTTAAAAAAAAAATTACGATTTAATCCAAATGTAAAGGGTTAGAAAAGCCGGGCTCGGCGTGACAATGGGCAGGCCTCGATTGGACATTGTGCCGGGCCGCTGCTGGTGCCGCTGCTGGTGCCGCTGCTGGTGCCGCGGGTGCCGCTGCTGGTGCCGCGGAGACGGCCCGGACGGAGCAGTGTGGCCGGCTAAAACAGCGGCTCCCGGCGGGGTACGGCCACTGTCCTTCTAATGCGGGTTTGATTGGAAAACGCACTTCTAAGAGCTGGCACCGATCCGAAGTTCTTCTCACTTTGTTGTTTGTGCGCGTCTGTGTGTAGGCTGGCAAACATGTAATTATCGGCCTCACCCGCCGCCACTTTGGGAACACTGCATTTGCGATCGACCCTACGGTGAAATGCTTCCAACCTGCATCCATAGTGCTATATATGAATCAATGGTGGTTGGGTGACTGTGGTGAGGGGTGTGTGGGGGGCGGGGGGTCCTCCTCTTCGCTAATGGTGCTGTCACACTACGACATTTCTCACCAACGTGCGTCGACGCGTGCCAATGTGTCACCTTTCGGGACGTGTTAGTGGCGCATTAGTGGCGCATCGGTACACGTCGGTACACGTTGACTGATAGCAACATGTGAGCCAACACGTCGGCTCCTGTCGGCTCGTGCCGATCGTTTTGTCCTTGCACAAAACTTTCGACGGGCCACAATGCACGTCAGCGTGTTGGAGGACGTGTTACCAACACGTCGACACCTGTTGCCGGCGCGCCAGCGGAACGCTGGCAGAACGTTGATCAACGTCGATTAACATTTGCATTTTTTCGCCAAACTCGCAGCGTTCCATCGGCGCGTCGGTGACATCCCATCGACATGTAGTGGGCGCGCTACTGGCATTGCTCCAGCATTTCTCGACGCGTTGGATGTGTTGCCGGTCGTTTGGACATGCTGGTGGCGAGTCTGGATGTGTTCCCGGCACGTGTTGATGTGTTGATGGCTGGTGTGTACGCATTGACACGGTACTAGCACGATACCAACACGCTACCAGCATGCCACCAACACTGACACGGTACTAGCACGATACCAACATGCTACAAACACCGCAATAACACGCTACCGACACGCTACTGACATGCTAATAACACGCAACTAACATGCCAATAGCGCGCCACCAACCCGCCGCTAACACGCTGCGCCCCGTCGAACTTTCTCCCAAAATGCCGAAAAGTTGGATGCCTCTTGACGGGTTGCAAATATTTTGCGCATTGCCGGCACGCTGGAAGAAACGTCGTAGTGCGACAGCACCATAAGCAATTTTCTGCATTACTTCTAACCGACACCGCCTGGATCAGATGCTAAAGAGTACCCCCAACACCACCACCACCACCACCACCCACCAGCACCACCACCACCACGCACCACCACCACCACCCACCGCCACCCACTACCGCCACCACCACCCACCACCACCCACCATCCCCTCAACCCGCTTTCCGCGCCCCAATCAGTTCTACCTCTGGATCTACTATATCAATGTAATGACCATTTCGCTTTATAATTATCTAGAAATCACATCTTCCTTCGGTTAAGCTCCTCCATTTACCATGGGTGATCCCGATGGGGGCTTTCCTGACCAAATGACTGCACCTCTTGCTGTGTGTAGCACAATTGCTACCTTTGGTATTCAGCCGGCTACGTACGCCCGTACCCGTGCGGTACCTGACGGTTCCGGTACCGGGGCCATGTGGCTAACATGGGGTTAGTTAGGTGGTGGTGGGTCGGGTTCAGGGCTGCGTAGTAGTTATCGTTGGGCGGTGCGGTGGTGGTGGGGGGGGGGGGGGTATTGATTGTTGGGGCTGTGTTCGGTGTGGTAAGGTATTGGTGGGTGGTGCCGTGTGGTGGGCGGTGCAGTGTGGTGGGGTATTGGTGGGTGGTGCAGTGTGGTGGGGTATTGGTGGGTGGTGCAGTGTGGTGGGGTATTGGTGGGTGGTGCAGTGTGGTGTGGTATTTGTGTGTCGTGCAGTGTGGTGGGGTATTGGTGGGCGGTGCAGTGTGGTGGGGTTATTGGTGGGTGGTGCAGTGTGGTGGGGTATTGGTGAGCTGTGCAGTGTGGTGGAGTATTAATGGATGGTGCAGTGTGGTGGGGTATTTGTGGGTGGTGCAGTGTGGTGTGGTATTGGTGAGTGGTGCAGTGTGGTGGGGTATTGGTGGGTGGTGCAGTGTGGTGGGGTATTGGTGAGTGGTGCAGTGTGGTGGGGTATTGGTGGGTGGTGCAGTGTGGTGGGGTATTGGTGAGCTGTGCAGTGTGGTGGAGTATTAATGGATGGTGCAGTGTGGTGGGGTATTGGTAGGCAGTGCAGTATGGTGGGGTATTGGTGGCAGTGCAGTGTGGTGGGGTATTGGTAGGCAGTGCAGTATGGTGGGCAGTGCGGTGCGGAATGATATCATTGGTGGGTGGTAGAGTGTGGTAAGAGTAAGTAGTGCAGTCCGGTACTGTTCACTTATGGGATTCAGCTCAGCTGTGGAAGAGAACTGGCGAGTGAAGGGGGTGGTGGTCGAGGTGGAGACCATGAGTATTTCGGGTGCTGTTCGAGAGACCAAGGACTGGAGACAATATCAAGAACTGCGGCCGGGTTATGGAGGGTTTCGTAAAGTGAAGGTAAGCTATTGTGTGGGCGGGTTAGTGTTGGGGCTGGGTAGTGATGCGGGCAGTTACATTTGTCGGCAGGTATAATGTGGGTGAGGGTTGTGAGTGTGTGTGAGGGGGTGGGGGTGGGGTGCAGATATTGCAGGGTATGGACAGGTTTGGGCGGGTTCCTGTAGGTGCCGAGTAGTGGTGTAGGTAGACGAGTCACTGAGGGCTGGCCCACCGGGTTTCCCCGCCGGGATTTACCGGGGGGTTCCTTCACCCACCCCCCGCAGGGTCCTCCCCCTACCACCCCCCGCCGAGCCCCCGCCCACTATCCCCCCCCCCCCCCTCTCATGCCGGGTTCCCGAGCTGGTGTCGCGGTTTAGATTCTCAGTGGGTTTAGAGTCTATACTCGGGGTTCTGGGCATGCGCGTATTCGATTAACACGACCCGGGCGACTCGGGTCACCCGAGTTGCTGGAAATTCAAATAGAACACCGAGAGTGGAGTTGACAAAAACATGTGCCGTGTGCAAAAAGTCCCGACCCCAGCTTGGCTGGGCTTGGCAAGGACCAACATGGTCACATTTGTGTGTCAAAAAGCCGCTCGGGTGGCCCGAGTTGATTCATCAAATATGCTGAAATGCCGTTCGATTTTGACACATGCACAGAACCCCGAGCATAGACTCTAAACCCACTGAAAATTTACACTGCGACACCAGGTTCCTCCGTTGGCTCCCCCCTGCTAGCGCTGCCATCTTCCGTCACCACCCCCACTGTCTTCCCCAAAACCGGACTTCCCTCGCCGGCCCCCCCCCCCCCCCCGCCCCCCCCCCCCCCCCCCCCCCACCCGGCCGGGCTGGCTTACACCCACTGGCTTCCCGCAGTCTTCCCCTGCTGGCTTCCTCCCGCTGGCTTCCTCCCGCCGCCCCCCCCCCCGGCTTCCCCACCCCCGCTGCGCTTGTCGCACCTGCACCTAAAAGTGGGACCTCTGCCTTCCGGCGCCTCATCGACCGTTGTCGGCATTTAATGATTGAATTGGTTTGGCTGCGACCGCCACCATAGCGGATGTGGCGGGTGGCGCGTGCCAAGATGCGCGCACGGACGCCTGATGAGGATATAATTGGTTGGTCTAGGTATGTTTTACCAACAGTCCGTGCCAACTTTGATCGAAATAAAGAGTGACTGGACCACCACCCCAACCCGTCAGTTTGCACGCAGTGCAGTGCAGCCCCCCCCCCCCCCCCCCCCCCCACACACACAGTTTCCAACCTTTCGATAACATGTGTGCTAACCGGTTCAGAAATGACCCGGCAAATTCCAGTTATAGAATATTCTCGAAATTCAACGCAAAAGGCAGCTTTGAGAATATTATATATTGGTAAAACTGCGCAGTCGGTAAGTGAAGGGGTTGGGGGACGGGTGGAACGGGCGGTGGTGTTTTACCTAATATGGCGATGGTGCTTGTCGTGGGTGAGGGTGAGGGTGAGGGTGGGAAGTGGAGGTGGCCGGTGAGGATGCCATTAGGCCAAAAGCTTCCTTCGATGTCACCGCTTCCGGTGCCGGTCGCCCAAGGAGCCGGCTGTAAAAATCTGTGCCGGGGTGTGAATTATGCAGTGTCCGAGCCGCTCCCCTGGCCATTGGTTAAAAACTAATCTGTGTGCGTCGGAATGGAATTGTAGGTGAATGTAGGGGGGGGGGGGGCGGTGCTCTCGCCGACTCTGCCCCGTTAAAACCAACTCTCCGCCCGCCTAGTCCACCCCGAGTCGCGGTCACCGCTGCCAAGTCCGGTCAGCCGGAGGAGTTGCTCAGGAGGTGCTCGGGAACCAGCAGCAACTGTGACCCTTGACCTTCGCACGCCCGACCTTCTGGCGGTGGTCGCGCCTGCGCAGTGTGCTCGTGGAGGGGAGCACCTCCCTAAGCAACTAATGACTTTCACTGTGGGATAGGTCAGCGCCCCGTGTCACCCGGACGGCAATATAGTACTACCTCCTCCTCGTCTACCCGCATCCTCACTTAGACCTACCTGTATTACCGGGCGTGGTGGTCTAGTCGGTAGAGTTCGGTTCCCGGTTGAGTCAAACCCAATGACTTATAAAATTGATACTTGTCGCTCGGCATTAATATAATAGGGTAAGGACTGGTTATTTCCGGGCAACATCTAAGGTCATATCAGGATGGGTACCAACTTGTGACAGTGCGCACTCATGTCGATTTTATAGTGCTGCCCCATTAGGAGACCAGCTTGCCAGCACTGTGACCTCATACCCGACTCAGTCACATTATCCTGACTCTGAGCTAACTGGTCCTTGCACTATCCTAATAATGCTGAACGATTGGCTAGGAAGTGACAAGTATCAATTTTTAACCTATGGTTTGAGCCCATGCGTTCAAATCCCAAGAACTACCAAAACGGGAGACGGATGCTCAATTCATTCGGCCATCCCGTCTGGGCCACCACCTGCTAGTGTGATGCCATCTCCCACATATAGAGGGCAGCACTGAACCTTGACCACTGGAATGGAACTGCGCCAATGGGTATTGAACGTGGAGGTCGTCGGGGTTGACAGTGTGCCTCTGCTTTCAGAGCCAACTCGTGAACTGCTCGTGTAGGCGTGTGTGGGTGAGGTGGTGGGGTGGCTGGGTGGCATGAGTGTGGGTGGGGTAACTGGCAATAATCAATGAGGCGCGTCGTTGGTTCCGTTGAATGCGGGGGTTGGGGTGAGGGTGTTGAGGGTAGGAGGAGAGGGGGGTGTCTGCCAGCTGCCTGGGTTGCTCAAACAATCAGGAGCTTGCGCGCGGTAGAAACTCACCATAAATAATGTGTACTTCCTGGTGATTAACAAGTGGATTGAGCCAACATTGTTACTGCTCTAGGAATATGTTCCTGGTTAGGGTTCTTAAACATGCGGGTTATTTGTTTTATATATTTGTTTGTGTGTGGGGATTTTTTTGGTGGGGGTGTGGGACAGGTTATTCGAGGTAGGGAGCCGTGTTTGGGGTTTAAATCCTATTGAAGGGCGTTGACCTTTGAAAGATAGAAGGTTAAAGCTTAAATTAACCATACGTGTACATTAGATTTAACATCCAATCCCAGGTGGGTTTAAAAAAGTAGCATTGCGATAGCAGTAGCTACTGGAAGGTTTATTATCCCCTACTATTACCTCTAGTTGGTTTACAGAACTACTTATAAACAGAACATAAACTGTTGTTCTCATTGAAGGTTAGTTTTAATTTTAGTAGCAAATTTCGATGTAGATGTCGACCCTTTTAAAACAGAGTCCTCTCTCGCCCCTACAGGTCTCAGTCTCAGTGCCACTGGATATATATTTTCATAGAAACCCTCAACAGAACAGTGTGTGAGTCTGAGGCTATGTGTGAGGGCTGCGCTCTAGCAGTCTTCACCAATATTGTGCTAGAGAGGCACATAGACACCAAAAGTCAAAATGCACTCATCGCTAGAGTGAGTCCTCAGTAACCGATCTCCCGAAGCAGAGTAGTGTAAAATACTAAAACAGTTGGTGATGACTTCTGGCATTCACTGTCTGGTGATTGTATAGAAGTTAGTGTTCATGACCAGCCTCCCGCCGAATCGCCTCACTCACCTCTGCAGAGATGAAAGATCTCCGCGATTTGCGATCTATATATTTACCGATTACGTTAAACAAAAAATATATTATGTATATAATATATCACAGCAAGTGTTTTGTCCGAATCCTGGTCTATGACCTTAAATGTTGCCAGAACATCAAACACAAACATGAATGGGTTAGATATTGGTGATAATGTAGTCAGAACAAGGACAGTTGAAACCTGACTTCAGTCATTTTTTCCGTGATTCCCTGAAAATACAATCCTATGAGGAGAAGTGCGTTTTCACGGAAATTTGACTTTGCCTCCAAGGTCTTCTTGACCTGATTTCCGCGGATTTTTTCGGAGACGACTTTCATCCCTACGGTTGTTAGGTTATAATCAAAGGACCCCTACATATGTGTAGGCATGTGGTACAGGCCGAATGTGTAAGGCAGATTGATTCTAAATGTATCAAACCTGACGGCTGGGACCCATTGACAATCACTCTGCCAGTCGGGCCTGCCATGGTGTCTACACACTTATGATCTTGTCTTTCAGTTTATATTACATTTATAAATAGACGGATTTTTCTATTTGCTGCGGAACTATATTCTAGCGAAATCATATGGCATGAGCAGTGGTATTCAGCTCAGCTGAAGACATGACACACCCTGGTATCAAGAGTAGCGCCACATATTTGTGTGTGTGTGTAAATATAGTCTATTCATTGAATAAGGTCTTTTGTCAGCATAGTGGCACTGGTCTTCCAGCCATGTGACAATACAGTTATTTACAATATATGTATATGTAATCTGATATTGTCATCAGCAGCTAGCTCAAATCAGCTTAAATAAAAATATCAAACATTCAAAGACAATTCACATATAAATTTGACAATTCACATATAAAAATAGTAGTTATTGGTACTTAGATGCATACATGTGTATTGATTAGACCGTTACA
Source organism: Branchipolynoe longqiensis (assembly GCA_030323885.1). NCBI lineage: Eukaryota > Metazoa > Annelida > Polychaeta > Phyllodocida > Polynoidae > Branchipolynoe > Branchipolynoe longqiensis. Next base: position 118,042,038 of record CM059187.1, on the reverse strand, counting down.
TTACGGAATGGTTAGGTGCATAGTTTCCCTTCATAGGTTTGTATGTCTACTGTGTTGTGAATTGCATAATTATCATGTTGCTGGAGATAACATTTTAAGATGGATTGTTAGTAGAATGGTTTGTTTATTCTGTTAGAATGAGTGGGAATGAAGAAAGGATTTGAGGCTGAGCCAGGCAGATGTCTGGCTGGGGCAGACTAGATGCGTAGTGTGTTGTTTTGATCATGAACAGATGAGGAAGACGATCCAATCTGACTGTAATGGCCCCGTTACAAGTGTTAGCGAAGCAGCAGTATCAGAACTAGTCAGACCCATCACTGGAGCATTGTCGCTGCCGGTGAGTGTACTATGCACTGCGGTAAGGTATTGTGGGCGATGCAGTGTGGCAGAGCATTTGTGGGCGGTGCAGTGTTATAATGTATTGGTGAGTGGTGCAATGTGGTGGAGTATTGGTGGGTGGTGCAGTGTGGGTACTGGTGGGTGGTGTCGTGTGATAGGGTAGTGATTGTTGGTGCACCGTGGTAGGATATTGACGGTAGCTGAAGTGTGGTAGGGTATTGTTGGGTGGTGCAGTGTGGTAGGGTATTGGTGAGCAGGCAGTGTGCATGTTGTTGTTTTTTATTGTTGGGTGAAGTATTCAATCTGGAATGGTATTGGTGGGCTGTGCAGTAATGTAGTGTGGTTGTTGTAGGTCAACTGCTGGAATTCATTTCAAGTATGGAAGAGGGCTGTTAGTATTCAAGTCATCGTGATAGTGGTGGAGGCGGAGGGAGACCACTTTCATCCCCAGTGGCGGTATTAAGAACTAGTGGCAGTATCCAGGAATAGTGGCAATATCAAGGACTGGTGGGAATATCAAACTGTGTTTGAGGGAAGTGTTTGTGTTAAGCTAAGATTCCATATATATGGTATGCGGCATGTGAATGCGGCAACAAATAAAAAAGCATGTTAATGAATAGTGGTGCTTCCATGCATCCGAATGCGAATGCGAACGTGAACGCGAATGCGAATGTCGCAAATGGATCGACCCATGGACCAATCGGTGCAAATGGGAATGCGATTACTGCTGCGTTTGACATAGAAAACAATAGTAACTTTGATCTTCCTTCACAACATTGGAGCAAAACACCCCAAAGATATCATGGGTATTCTCTTTGGTGTGTTTGTATGTTTAACGATCCCCCAGCACAAAAAGTAAACATTGGCTATTGGGGGTTGGCATATATCTATGCCACATATACCACATTTGCATTCGCATGCCGCGTATATGGAATTTTAGCTTTATGGAGAGTTGCGTAAAGTGAAGGTATGTGGTTGTATGTGAGGGTGTAGGACAGCGATGGTTTCATTTTAAGAATGACGTCACGGGGTGCTTAGTAGTCAGATGGGCCCACAACGAGAGGCTTGTGAAAGCTCCGGTTGGTAGCCAATGGAGATGGGCATGGCATGTTGCTCAGCACTTTCTGACCACAAATCTCATACAACGTGCTTCTTTGTTCACTCTATGTTGTTATTGCCGTGGTGATTTGCTATCAGGCCGTTCACAAACTGTCAATTTAACATTACTGGGGTAATTTAGAAACAGTTGGTGTAGCTTTCGCTTCATCAGCTATAAACCGAAAAACCAAAATTAATGTGTTCATGAATATGGATGGTTTGTCCTGAAAAGTGCATAGTCCGATGAAAGCATCATATTGTCTAAGCTTAACCCATAATTACACCCTAAATGACACCTAAGGAATAGGTCAATTCAAGGTATACAAATTATAACTATAGTACCACCTCTCTAACCGACCAGCTCCACAGATCGACCACTCCGCTACATCGATCGCTTTATTTGGGTCCCAAACGATCGCCCATACAATACCATTGTAACAATTTTTTTAAACTCCCTAAACCGACCACCTCCTCCATAAATGGACCATTTAAAGTCGGTCCCAAGATCGGTCGATTTAGAGAGGTTTTACTGTAGTCATAGTTGAGAGTAACATTTGTTGATAACTGACGTTGTTCTTGTCCATGTTACTCTCCCTTTAAGGTAGTCATGGTAACTCTGACACAGTCGGCTGTGCTCAGCAATAAAGGGTGGCTTGTGCTTTAAGGTTTATTTGCTCACAGTGATGCGGGGTCTGTGTGTGTGGGGGGGGGGGGGGGTATCGCTGTGATCTGGAACCTATAGTAGTAACTGCGCCCACCCTGAATGCTGAGCACATTTCATTCGGTGATGGCTTTGTAGATCGATATCGACCTGTGAGCCGTGTAAAATATGCCGAGCACTCGAAGCGACTCTCCCGATTTACAGTCCACCCCACCTACGTAACAGGGAGTCAGTGCACGGCATTAATATGATAAATGTCTGTTTGGTTGTAAATCTAACACTTGTGATGTTATTTCCGTTGTTTATGGCGTTCTCTGCACCTTTTTATATTCCAGGTAAGCATAAATCGGGCGGCGTGGGGATGTAAACTGGTATGGATTTAGTTGGTGGCGGCGTGCTAGGACGGTAGGCCGTTTTGTTGTTCCCTTTTTCAGCACCGGCTTGGTTCCCTACTCCTGTTTGCATTACATGGCGGCACAATGGTGAGGCTTCACTCCCAAACACTGAAGTGGCGTCATATGGTGCAACCACTGGTCCACAACTGGTCCATCAAAGGCTGTGGTATGTGCTGTCCTGTCTGTGGGAAAGTGCATATAAAAGACCCCTTGCTGCCTATCGGAAAGAGTAGCCTATGTTGAGGCAGTGGGTTTCCTCCAAAGGAATATGTCAGAATGGCCATATGTTTGACGTCCAATAGACGATGATACAAAAAACAATGTGCTCTAGAGGCAACGTTAGATAAAACAAACTGTACTTGTTCATATGATGTTTGGTGGTTTGCTATTCCCTATAGCAGAGGTGACGGGGTAGGGCGGCTTCGCCTCCTCCTCCCCTCCTCTCCTCTGCCCCTTCCCTCCTCCTCCTCCGCCGCTCCTCCTCTCCTCTCCTCTCCTCTCCTCTCCTCTCCTCTCCTCTCCTCTCCTCTCCTCTCCTCTCCTCTCCTCTCCTCCTCTCCCCCGCTCCTCCTCTCCTCCACTCCTCTTCTCCTCTCCTCTTCTCTTCTTCTCCTCTCCTCCTCGCTCCCTCTCCTCCTCTCCCCCTGTCCTCCTCTCCTCTCCTCCTCCTCCGCCCGCTCCTCTCTACTCCTCTCTCTCCTCACCTTTCTCCTCTCCTCTCCTCTCTCTCCTCTCCTCTCCCTCTCCTCTCCTCCTCCTCCTCTCCCCCGCTCTCCCTCTCTCACTCCTCTTCTCCTCCCCTCTTCTCCTCTTCTCCTCTCATCCTCGCTCCCTCTCCTCCTCTCCCCCTCTCCTCCTCTCCTCTTCTCCCCCCTCTGCTCCTCCTCCCCTCGCTCCCTTCCTCTCCTCCTCTCCTCCTCTCCTCCTCCCATCCTCCGCTCCTCCTCCTCCTCCCCTCCTCCTCCCCTCCTCCTCTCCTCATCCCCTCCTCCACTCTTCCTCCCCTCCTCCCTCCTCCTCCCCTCCCCCCTCCCCCTCCTCCCCCTCTACCCTCCTCCCCCTACCATGCCTGTCTGACTCAGCTGAACAGTATCCAACTCGTGCTCCCCTCCCTGAAACGTTCTCTCCCCCTCTCCACTCTATCCCCGTCCCCTCGCTCCATATTCTACACCATCCCATCCCTCTCCGACTCACCTCTCATCTCCTTCACCCTCCCCTCCCCCTCCCCCTTCCTTCCCTCCATTTACCTCCCCCTCCCGGCCTCCTTCGCTTTCCCCTCCGCCTCCCCTTCCTTGGCCCTCCCTATCCATCTCCCCTCCCCTCTCTTTCACCCTCTCCCCGCCCTCCCCTCCCCCCTTCCTCCTCCTTCCTCCTCCGCCTCCACCTCCGCCTGACCTCTCGTTCCCCTTCACCACTCCCCCCCCCCCCCCCCACTCCCGCCCCCCACCCCCGCCTTATGTGCATACCGGCAGGCCTGTAGGGCGGAGATTACATTGAGAGCTGCATAGAGACTTCATAGCGTTAGAGACTCCGCTAGCTTTACCGTTATGGCTGTTGGCCTTAAGTCGGACATGTTCCATGTCATAATACTGTTAAAATAATTGGAGACAGTAAAAATCCACCCAGATTCTTTCTTTGGCTGTTACAGAGATGAAAGATATCCGCGGCTTGGCTGATTTCCGCAATGGTTTGATATTTAAAAATATTTTATCAATTAGATTTTCATAAGGATAAAATAAAAACATGAAAAAAATCCCTCACAGCCACTCATTGGCTTAGCATTGCACAGATATTGTAGAAAATGTACTAGAAGTCACATTGCAACTCTTTCTTTTTAATGCCAGTGGCAGTTTCCACTAATAAGATCATGAGATCATAGCTTGCTTTATTGTATATGTGTGTATGTAGCTAGGTGTTATTAGCATTATCCACAGAGCTTATGGGGGCTCTTTTATTGATGGCCGAATCGGTAGAGCGCGCACATTGCGTGCCGGAGATCGGGAGTTCGGTTCCCTGTCGAGTCAAATCAATGACTTATAGTTATAAAATTGATACTTGTGGCTTCCTAGCCAGGAAGTCAGCATTAATAAGATAGGGCAAATACTGGTTAGCTCAGTGGCAGGACAATCTGACTGAGTGGGATATCAGGTTATGCTGCCAGTGGCCTGATTTCCTAGTGCGGCAACACTATAAAGTCACCATGAGTGTGCACTGTCACAAGTCGGTACCCGTCCTGATATGACCTTAGATGTTGCCAGGACGTAAAACATCAACAACCAACCAACCTATTGTGGTTTGAGTCATCAGCAGATGGTTGCAAGCACAGAGCACTCGTCAGACGTCACGTGATCCACGTGAGCCGAGATAGCTGAGGCGGCAGCAGTTTACTCGGCACAGAAGTGCTGCATCCAATTCGAGGATGATTCCCCGTGTCAGTGGGTTTATGCAGTACACAATATTTATTTTATTTCTCTGAACAAAGTAGGGTTGTTTTTGTTCAGTGCCGAGCCACTGGTTTTATATTCATTGTTGGTAAAGTGACTTATGCTTAAGAAAAGGAAGGTGATAACAGATTTGTAGAAATAGTTCAGTACGATAAAAAATATTAAAAAATTGTGACCAATGGAAGGTGACAAAATATTTGTAGAAATAGTTCAGTACTAAAAACAAAGAAATAAAATGGCACATGATGGTTGCTCATACATAATTATGGCGAGTTAGCCGAATGAATCAAAACAGGGTTAGTCATACGACATTATCTTAGAGATAGATAGATCTACAGAAGTGATATTATGGAGAAATAATGTTATCAATTTGTTCAAAGGATTGTTCACATAAGTTCAAGATAGTTGATACGGTCATGAGATGAAGTTGTAGCCAGCATATATTGCATTGAAGTCTCATGTCTCCCAAGTGTCGAATCAGAAATAATACTATTTTACTTCATTGGGTTATTATGCTCTCGCTCTCTCACTGTACACATACACCACACATAACTTGAAGAGTTATACTGCCTATCATGGATAAGTCTGAATATACTTGTTTTCACCATTAGACAGTTTGTCGATAGAAAGCCCACGCCTACACTTTTACCGACCCAAGGGATTTTTAACCTCCCACACCATATAGACATGGTATGAGAGCAACTGGCCTTTGATGTCGCTGTAAGTTATACACAGCGGTGGAAATCCAAATTGGCATAGGTGTGGTCATGGGGAATCGAACCACCAACCATCGGATTAGGAGTCCGACCTAGAAAAAGGTCAGACACTCTGACCACTCCACCACAGAGAACAACACCACACATATTGCACCACACATATTGCACCTTTTACCTTATGCTATGGGTGATAGCGATTTGGCACTACGTTGTAGAATGGGTTATGGAATTGGTTAAGGGGCTGTCACATTAGAGTTTTTTGCGGGAGCGTATGGCGGCGTAAGCGCGTTACGTCATATATGTCGGCATACACCGTATACGCTACTCATACGCTACGCATACGCTACTGATACGCTACTCATACGCCGCCAGATGCCGGCGTATGTGAAGCGTATGAGGCATACGCCGCCATACGCTTTCATAAATCCGTCCGTCCAAATTTTTTTGTGCATGCTAAAAAAAACACGACCTATGAGGGCGTATGGCCCATACTGTCAAAAAATGTCACAGCACGCTCCCATACACTCCCATACATACGCTCCTCATACGCTCCTCGTACACTCCTCGTAGGTTCCACATACGCTCAAAACCACCCGAAAGGTCACCAAATGTCATCATAGGCCGGCACGCGCAGGACCTACGTAGGTTTTCAATACGCTCCCGCCATACGCCGTAATGTGACAGGGCCTTTAGCTGATTATTAGGATAGTGTAACTGAGTGGGATATTATTAAAGTTGCATGGTCCGAAGGCACTTGAATTTTTGTCTTATTTTTTAGATAAATATATCAAATTGATCATTACAAGCTACTAATCACTAGTCCGGAGTGATTTTGATTAAAGATGATTAGTTTTGAAGTAATATGAGCTGAAAGAACCAAAAATAATTTCGACAAGCTTGTCAAAAGTCCTGTGGCTATGACCCAGATGGTCATCTCGCGGTGACCACGTGATGTGAGATGACCTGGAACCTTACAGGACTGTAGGTAGATATTCCTGGTTGGATCAGAACATTCTGGGAATGGATTAGTGCCATAGGCCCATGGCGCTAGGGTTTTTAACAAAATATAATGTGTGTCTTGTCTGCTTGTGTCTGTCTATGTATGTCTGTGTGTGTATGTCTGTGTGTGTCTATCTGTGTGTTTCTCTGTCTGTGTGGGTATGTATGTGTGTATGTATGTGGGTGTCTGTGTGTGTATGTATGTGTATGTGTGTATGTATGTACCTTCCTACTTATTTTTTTCCTTATACTTTTCATATTCATGTTCAGATTTGATGAAAGAAATAAGGGAAATAAAATAAAACTTTGTGCAACTTTGGTCTTTTTAGTTATGAACTGTTTTTGTACCAAAAAACCCCATTTTACAGTCAGCCATTTGTAACATGACATATGGGACATGGTTGAATCCTTATTAACATCTTGTATTGCATTGATATATCAAACAAAACAGTTCCCAAATCAAAGAGGAAGTATTTATTAACATGTATGCATGCTTAAATTAAAAAAAAAAAATTTAATGTCTTCAGAAATAACATTACAAATTTCCGTCACACGTGTAACCGTGGTGTCTGGATGCCACACAAATATTGTACACTAATTATTCAGTGAATAAAGCATGGCTGGGAATTACTTTTTTTTATCAATATAAGCACTAGATATTTCTGTATATTATGCCATGATTAATATGCTTCTAAGTATGATATTATTTAATTCTGATTAGATATTTATTAAGCAGACTGTGTGGTGTCCTAAACATGTGTTACACGTGTGACACACATGTTATACTGCCATAAGAGATATCTTATTCATGGACTACACCTTTATTTTTTATCTCATCAATTTATATTTTACATAGATGTAAAGGGGAGATTTCCAGCTTTCATTTGCAACCAAAAAATGTAAAAAATTCAAATATTAAATTTTAACTCTCCATGTGACACTTCTGGCCAGTTTTCAGGAGAGTGACCCATGTCTGTATGTATGTCTGTGTGTGTATGTCTGTGTGTGTGTCTGTCTGTGTGTATGTCTGTCTCTGTAAAGTCAGGTCAGGAAACACACAGACACATACACACACATCCACCTCATATCCCCTTCCCCTCTATGGCCCTGCACAGTAGGCCACTTGGTTGGGGGGAGGGTAATGAGGTCACGAGATTGGCCTAATTGGTTAATGGCCTTCCTGCATAATGGATGTTTCAAACTGAGTGTTCAAAGGGGTGAGGTTATAAACTCACTGGCTATTCTGTATATACTGTCCCAAATCATTAGCTAATGCACCAGTGCCTAAGTTGGATATATAGGATCAAATGTAAGTAGTTGTTTTAATTTTGACAAAATTATATTTCATCGGACCATGCAACTTTAAGTCATGGTCTCCCAGTGGGACAGCACTATAAATTCCTCATGATGTGGGTGTCTTGACGCCCGGCTCATGCCGACATTGCCCTGCACTACTAGCTCCTGGGGAAGTGACACTGATGACTACGTGTTACTGTCATTGACATGAGACAAGTCAGCTTAGCCAGCAGCTCTACTTCTTGCCACCATGTACTTAAACATTGCCATCATATTAAAAGTTCGATAACATGCTTCACAAAATGACATTCGATTCACGAATAAATACAAGATTAACTTTTCCGAATATGACCCGCCTTCCTGATATGACCTTAGATGTTGCCAGAACATAAAACTCCAACACCCAACCAACCGAATATGACGTGGGTGTGGGAGGTATGTATACATGTGTGCATTGGATTTGGGATTTAGACGCTGGTTCTCGGTAGGGCAGACTTCCGGTTTCCCCTTCCCTTCCATACCCACCCCTAAGAACTCGCCACCTGCGCTGGTCCCGGGGCTGTTCGGAGGGTGTATGATTAATCCAGCTGGCTTATGGCTCGAGGAGGGGCCCCCCGCCTAGCAGACAAATGACTCGAGTAGTAGATTGTGGCCAGCACTCTGAGGGGGGGGGGTATCGGTGTGTGAGGGTGTGTGTGTGGCGGGGGTTGTGTGTGAGGGGGGTGTAGCGGGGGTTGTGTGTGAGTGGGGGGTTGGGGTGTAGCGGGGGTTGTGTGTGAGTGGGGGGGGGGGGTGTAGCGGGGGTTGGTGGCGGGTGGAGGTCCCATTGGCGACACAAGGGCTGGAGGCAGGTGGGTATGGGAATGAGTGTGGAGGGAGGGGGGGGGGGGGGTCGCAGTGGCTGCACAAGGGCTCGGTGCTGCTGGCTGGCTGGGTGGGGGTGCGGGTGGGTGGAGGTGGGTGGGTGGGTGGGGCACCCCACAGGGACCGGGCATGCGTATATATGATCTATAACGCGGCACCAAGGTACATCCGGTCCGTCATAGCTTATCGCCACGAGGACTGGGAGGCTCTGGCTGATATAGAGTCGTATTGTAAGCACTTCTGGCAAGGTGTTTGCGGGGCTGTCACTGGTGGTAGTCAGGCTTGTCAGTGAGACTGTTCTACTGCCTCATAGTGGGACGCACCCCCCCTCCCCCGTCTCCGTCACACACCCCAACCACAACCCCCATCTAAACTATATTCCACAATTGTCCTTATCGCTGCATAATCCGATGAAAGCATTTCCGAGTGGCGCAGCACTATAAAGTCGCCATGAGTGCGCACTATCACAAGTTGGTACCCGTCTTGATATTACCTTAGATGCTGACAGGCCGTAAAACTCCAACCAATCAAACAACCAACCAACCGAATGTTGTTTGCAATATTTCCTGGTCAGAGAAGCCTCTGGCATATTCTCTATCATGGGTTTTTTTCTCAGGGGTTATTTTTGGAAGGGGTCACTCGACCTAAAAGTGTGTAATGGTGCTGGATGTGGTTGGTGGTTGTCTGAAGGCTGAGCGGTGAGCGGGCGGGCGTACATGGGTGTTAGTTACCACGGGACGTGTGCATTATCGCGAGCTGTTAACTTGCCGAGACCGCCACAAGAAACGGAAAGATTGCAAAGATAGGCAGCCGAGACCGCCACAAGAATCAGGCAGATTGCAAAGATAGGCAGCCGAGACCGCCACAAGAATCGGGAAGATTGCAAAGATAGGCAGCGAGACCGCCACCAGAAACGGACAGATTGCAAAGATAGGCAGCCGAGACCATCACAAGAAATGGGCAGATTACAAAGATAGGCAGCTGAGACCGTCACAAGAAACGGACAGATTGCAAAGAAAGGCAGCCGTCCTGCTGACTTACAAGAAAACAGACTCGGCATTAAATTACAGACACGCGATCCAGTTATCGGAAACCTTCAAAACCTGGCGGCGTGTCGTATCAGCGCCATATGTTTGGTTTGCCGTGGTGTGCGGGGGGGATACATACTCACACTGGCGTGGTGCCCGGCCTCCCCCGGCCTCTCCCGCCCCCCCCCCCCCCCCGGCCCCCGGTGCCCTCCTGGCCCGGGAGATGCGCGCACCACGGCATGGCCAGATTACCCAACATGCCCGGATTGCCCGAGCCTTACGCCCGCCTGCCCGCCTACCAGCCACTCACGAGCGGCGCATGCGCAGGAATGGGCAGGGTAGGAGGTGGGGGGGGGGGGGCGGGAGCGGGGGGGGGAGGGCGTCATTTGTTGTTATAACTATGGCACAATGGGTGACATAGGGCGGGCACCGACGCAAGCCTAGTGGGTATGATAAAGCCAATCCATCTCCATGTAATCGTGTTTATTCTGCGGCCGTTGATGGGCGAGGACATGGCGTGACTCACACGCTGTCTGAGCTGCTGCTCCACCCCGGCCCCTCTCCCCCGCCCCTCTCCCCGCCCCTCTCCCTGCCCCTCTCCCTGCCCCTCGACCCCGCCCCCTCCCCCCTCCATTCACCAATCCCACCCCAACTCTAGCTCCCACGCAAAGCTCAAGCTACTTTGCTATATAAAACTGGACGCGCCGTTTATCCATGAAATCAAGGTGAGCATCGCATTAATCTGATAAAATGTTGGTTATATATATATATATATATATATATATATATATGTATATATATATCAATCATCAATCAATAGTTCCATCCTCTAGTCGAGGGTTGGATGCAATGGTTCTCCACTTGTCCCGATGTTGTGCTGTTCTGATAGACTGTGAATAATTCAAGCCTGTCCACTGTGAAATATTTGTAAACCATGATGTTCTTGGTCTCCCTCTCCCTCTGCTGCCATTCACCTTCCCTTCCAACAATGTACGGTATATTGAACTCTGACGAATGATGTGGCCAAAATAAATAAGTTTCTTTGTCTGTATAGTGGCAAACAAGCTTTTCTTATTTTTAATTTTTCTGAGAACTTCTTTGTTGGTGATCTTCTTTGTCCATGATATTTTCATCATCCTTCGATAAGTCCACATCTCAAATGCTGCTAAACGTTTGTACATTTTCTTAGAGATTGTCCATGTCTCTGCCCCATACATTAGAGTAGACCACACATAACACTGAAGAATACGCTTCCTTGTTTGTATTAATATCTTACTTGATGTTAACACTCTATTCATTTTGGAGAATGTTGTTCGGGCTATTGTTATCCTTCTTTTAATTTCTTCCTCACATCTCCCATCATTTGTAATCTTTTGTCCGAGATATATGAATTCGGATACTTGTTCTATGTTTGTGCCATCTATGGTTATATTGACATTTGGTTTATCTGTCTTTTTACTTATAACCATTGTTTTGGTCTTCCTGGCATTCATCTTCATGTTGAATAGTATTCCAGCTTTATTGATTCTATTCACTATATCTTGTAGGTTTTTCTCACTGTCTGCTAGTATTACACTGTCATCGGCATATCTAAGATTGTTGATGTTCATGCCACCTATTGTCACTCCCTTGCAATCTTCAATGTGTCTGAAAATCATCTCTGTGTACAGGTTAAATAGACATGGTGACAATACACACCCCTGTCGAACTCCTCGTTTAATCATAACTTCATCCGATAGGCCCTGCTCCATTTTTATAAATGCACGTTGTGTCCAGTATAAGTTCACAATTAGTTTAATGTCTTTGCCATTGACACCAATATCTTGTAAACATTTGATTAACAGTTCATGATTGACTCGGTCGAAGGCCTTCTCATAGTCAATAAAGCAGGCATAAACATCCTGGTTCACTTCACAATAACGTTCACAAATCATTCTCATATTGAAAATCCCTTCACGTGTACCTGTATATGAAACCAAAATTTATGTATACAGTGAAACCTCCCTAGCCGACCACCTCCACAGATCGATCACTCCCCTATATCGATCGCTTTATTTGTGTCCCAACAAACCAGCCACATCCCTAAATGGACCACTTAAAGTCAGTCCCAAGGTCGGTCAGTTTAGTCTTGACTTGGGGGTGGTTTGTAACCTTATGATGGTTACTGGTTGCAGAACTGCAACATTATAGAGAGGCTCCGATAAATCGGCTCAATCTTTGGTTGAAGATTAATCTTCAGTAGGGACGGTTGTAGAAGCTGGGGACATCTTTACAACGTTGTAACGGCGAAGCATTGGGGCGGCCCCGAATCTCTTCAGTCCGGTGGTAGTTGAGCACTTGTATCCAGCAGACAACAGCAAGGGTTTCGAGGAAGGGTGGGTAAAGATGGGTGCAGCAGTGGTTCCAGCAACGAGAACAAAGCGAGAGAAACGTAAAGGTACAGGGCCCCACCCAAGCTCACAACTCCCCTGGTCAGCGGGAGAAGTATGCCTGGGAGAAATAGAAAGGGTAGAGTCTAGGAAAGAGAAATGAGGAGAGTTGAATCTAAGGACCATGTCTATTTGCTCTATGGTGACCAACCAGCGAGCCATAGACATGGACAGAGTAAGATTAGAAAGTGAAATGCTGGCGGGCTCCCCCTCCTGGAACTCTTTTCAGACATATCAAGGAGGAGCAAGGCCAGTGGAGAGGAGATAGAGAGAGGTGTGGACGAAGTGCGGTCCGGATACCAAGTGTCTGTCTGTCGGTTTTACTGTATATATATACTATAGTGTGTGTGTGTGTGGTGTAGTGTAAGCAAACGCTTTAAAAAGTAAACCATCGTATTTACAATTTCGGGGTAACGGGTGCGGGGAGAAGAGGAAAACAGAGTGTGTGCGGAAATGGCTGGTTACATTTTCTGACCCTGTGGTGGAGGCGGCTCCATTGTGCATCGAGCAACTCGCGGATGACGCCGGGATGATGCTCGTCTTGACTGGTGCCGCTATCTGGTTGTGGTGGAAATAGACTGCCCAAGGTGGTGACCGTCCACCCTCACACACACACAACAGACACACGCACACACATACGCGCACACCCCTCTACAGTGCCCCAGTGCCTCGCCCCACAGAAGGCAACGTCAAAGGCGGAACCATCAAAGCCGCCCCTCTTCCCTCTCCTTCAACAGTCGCTGAATGTTCCGATCGATGATAATTGCGGGGCCTAACGTAGCAAGCAAGTAGGCAGAACTGACACAGGAGGTGGGGGTGAGGGTGTTATACCCCCACCCCCACCCTCATACCCATTAAACCGGAAGTAAGTTTATCCCACGAGGACTGCGCAGGGCAGGTGGCTCGGCACACTAAGGTGGTGGGGGTGGGGTGAGTGGGGGTTGGGGGCATTCTTGGTCCCTTCCCTTTCCCTTAAGCCCTCCTTAGCACCCGTCCAGTTTCACACTTTACCTGAAAGGAGCGGGAGCGCGCCAAGGCGAGGCAGGGCTCCCCCTACCATTGTCCGCGCATTGATTTCCAGTGGGATATGAGGGCGGGCGCAGAGTGTTGGTGGTGGTGGTGGTGGTCAGGAGGAGATGAGGAGGTGACGGTGGTGAGGAGGTGGTGGATGATGCTTGGTGTAGGGATGTGTCTGTGTCTGAGAACTGTGTATTGTGAGAAATGTGAGTACTGTGAGAACTATGAGAAATGTGAGTACTGTGAGCAATGCGAGTACTGTGAGCTCTGAATACTGTGAGCAATGTCAGTACATTGAGTAATGTGAGTATTGGGAGTACTGTTAAGTGTTAGTATTGTGAGCAATATGAGTACTGTGAGTAATGTGAGCAATGTGAGTACTGTGAGTACAGAGAGCTGCTCAGAGCCCACTCCTGCAGACCGAGGCGTGCCACTAGTTCATCTGGTGCACGATGAAGCGCCACCATCAAATATTAATCCCCAGCCCTCCCCACCCCTCCCCTCCCCTACTCTCCCTCACCCCCTCCCCTACTCCCACCCGCCCGACCACCATTAGCCTGCACGCACATCGACAACCAGGCTTCTCTTTCTTTTTGTTTTGGAAAAGGTTTTTTTTTGTTTTTTTCAAAATCTCCATTAGAATTGATATGTGTTGGTTTGTGTAAGTAAGTGTGTGGATGTATGCCTATGGGTTGTTTGTTTGTTATTTCATTGCGTAAATATGTGGACAAGCATCCGTGGGTTTTATACATCAGGTTATAAGTTGTAGACGTGTGAGGTGTGCTTGTTTGTTGGCCGTGACCATGCGTGCGTGGTGGTCATGTGTATCGACATGTGTGCATGAAGCTATATAGCCATAACTTCTAAATCATTCAAATCAAACCGATTAATGTAGGCCACACTGCAACGCCTCACCTGTCCGTGTGCACCATCCAAGCAATGTAGGTCACACTGCAACGCATCACCTGCCCGTGTCGACCATCCTAGCAACGTAGGTCACACTGCAATACTTCACCTGCCCGTGTCGACCATTTCTAGCAATGTAGGTCACACTGCAACGCCTCACCCGCCCGTGTCCACCATCATAGCAATGTAGGTCACACTTCAATGCCTCACCTGCTCGTGTCCACCATCCTGGCCGCGTCCCCTGTCTAACTGGGCACTTGCCCCAGCTTCCGGGCCTATCGGGGCAGCAGTCAAGTGTGTGCGATGTGTGTGGGGGGCGGTGTGTGTGTGTGGTGGGGGCGGTGCGCCTGGCGGGCGATAAGGGTGTCATGGAGGCTGATTGATTCTGCGCCGGGCGTGTCCTATGATCAACACGTGGCGGCCCCCCGTGTGTACCTTACCGTGCGCGGCGTGCAAGCCCGGCGGCGGCGGCCTCGGCCCGTGCAGCCGTCCTTGGCGGTAATTGGTTTCCGGGGCTAATGTTGGCAGTGTATGGCTATGTGGGTGAGGGGTGAGGGGTGGGTGTGAAGTGTGTGTATGTTGGGCGGCGAGGGGGGGCTGGATTAGACCGGAGTGTCCCCAATCCGCACATCCCAGCTAGCTACCAGCAAACAGTAGTCTCCCAGTGTGTGCGCTAGACGGCACTGACTACTGTGTTGGTTTGATACGGAAATGAGTATAATAGTTATTGTGGGGTTACTTTCTGCATGCGTCCGATAGCGCCGCATGCGATGGCGTTATATACTGGCTAATATATACCGAAAACTATTACTGAGACAGCACCGGAAGGAGTCAGGTGTATGGATCGTAATGGGTGATGGGTGAAGGGCATGGCATTGGCGAGTGGAAGTGCATTAATTAACTGATATGCAGCCACCTACCTGTCCAATATATATGTATATATGTACATTCTATATATCTATTCATACATGGATATAAATATATATGGATACATGCATGCATTACATGTATATATGTATGTTTCACCTCGGTATACCGCCTCTGGCTAGCCGCAGGCTAGGGAGAAGGAAGCACATCCGGCCAGCAATTACCATAAGTGACTCATAACGGGAGGACGTTTGTGAGTTGCTCCAACAGGATTTATCTACTAAGACTACTTATTCACAAAGTAAGTAATGGAATCTTAGGTCAAACTGTGTATGATGCTTTATAGCATCACATTATGAAAGTTCAGAACTTTCTCAGGTTCCTTTTGGACTTTGTACGTGTTTTTTACTTGAGGATAGAACACTGGGTGCCGCTGGCACATACGAAACCAATAGTCCTTTGTTCTATCAACACCTGTTTTTGAGACAGGGAGAAATGGTAACCCGAGTTGCTCATTTCCTAAGAAAATTCTCCCGGATCCTGAATAGAGGATGTTGTTGGGGATGCTTCTGGGTGTTTTTTTATAGACACCCCAGACCGGTTTTAAGGCGAACCTCCGTGTTTCGTAATATTTTCTCCAACTTGCTGGCGTCGTAGCCGCGGGTGGGAGAAGTGTACGGAACAGAGAGAGTGGGCGATCTCAGGATCGATTCCCCTTCGTTTGGTTGGTTTCGTTACCCTAAACCTACGGCAAAATTTAGCTTCACGCCTGTACTGAAACGTTGTAATACACGCTATTCTGTACCTGTTACCTCAACCCAGTTTACTGGTTACACTTTGTGTAGTTGAGATGATTCCGGTTAAGTAACACTTTTGTCGTTACAGGAACCGATGGCCACTCGGCGGAATAAGCAGCCTGCGGCAGCCGAGGGCATTGCCCCTACGGTTTACGATTCGTCACCAGCGGCTACGGCTCCGCCGTCCCCACAGCCCGGGGCACAGACGTCCGACCGGGACAGTGACCAGCCACCTCAACCAAGTGATTGGGAGGCTAAGATGGCAGCTATGATGGAGGAAAAGATGCGCCAATTCCAGGCTCTTTCCTTTGCGGGCCCTCCCCAAATCCCGGATGAGGATTGGGAAGACTTTTCCGACGACGAGGAAGACACGGTTTCGGCCCCCGAGGTTCCGAAACCGAAAGCGCGCGGCAAGAAACGCCGCACAGTAAGCAGCTCAGGTGATGAGTTCACCAAGGCCGCTAACGCTAAACGCCCTAAGAAGTCAAAGAAAAAGAAAAAGAAAAAGAAAGACTCGTCCTCGGACTCGTCAGACGACTCCTCTTCCACGGAATCCGATTCCGATACGGAACGCGCTGGGGTGTACGCCAAAATAGGCGCTACGGTTGGGAAGAAGATTGTCAAGAAAAAGGCAAAAAAGGTTTGTACCACAACCATGATGAGGAAAACGGTCAATGGCCATTTCACAACCTTCAAACCAGCTGAGGTCATTAATAAATTGACTGAACAGATCTCCGGCGTCAAAGGTATTCCCGCTACGGTGTGTAAAGAGATGGATGCTGGCATCCATCTGTCCGACGAACGTCGCCGCTATGAAACTGCCCTATCTTTGATCCATAAGGCAGTTTTGGGGTCCTTGACTTCCATTAAACCGGTTGCAAACCGCATGCAGACCGAGAATAAGTTCTCATCCTTGGCTCGGGTAATCGACAGGGGCATTGCCTTGCTCGCTGCGGTGAGCAACTACATGACACATCGCCGCTTCGAAAATGTGTTCAAATCCGTCACTACCGACGCGGGCAAAGAGGTCGCCCGGTCAAAGAAGATGACTGATCATGACAGCAAGGAATACACAGTGTATTCCAGACCTACCCCCATCAAAGGCAAACCTCTGGACAAGTTCAAGATGTTTGGGGGTCAGCTTGCCTATTTGTACAAGCAAGTAGAGCTGGACACTAAGAGTGCCAAGAACACGGAACTCAAGGGCCGTAAATCTCAGAACCCACTCGGGTTCAGACGAAACAGGACGGATTTTCGCTTCCGCCAGGGAGGAAGGCCGTTCAGGGGCGGCCCATCCTTCGCATTCAGCCAGAGGGGAAGAGGTCGAGGCAACAGACAACCCTCAAACTGGAACGACAACCGCGGTTACAAACGGGACTTTGTCCCCAAGCCGCAGTTCCCCAAACCAGGGAACAAGTATAGAACGCCACACAAACTTTTCAGCCTCCTGGCCCTGACATGGTCACAGAGGAAACACAAACTGACGTAAGCTTTTTTCAAGTGGGCAACATTGTTAATTATTTAGAACAATGGCAACAATTAACCACAAACCCAGAGGTTATTAGTATTGTTAAAGGCATTGCTATTCCTTTCACACAATTACCTGTCCAGAAAAGAGCACCTTTTCCATATAAATTCAATTCGCAAGAAAGATTTCAATTAAATGAACAGGTCAGGCTTTTTGAAGCCAAAGGCATTGTCAATAGAGTACAACATGCTAAAGGTGAATTCATTTCAAATATTTTCTCCACTCCTAAACCAGATGGGTCCATTCGAATGATCTTAGATTTAACTAAATTAAATGAAATCATTGAATACCAACATTTCAAAATGTTTTCATTAGAAACAGCTCGCGATTTGATCACCCCAGAGTGTTGGCTAGCGAGTGTCGATTTAAGAGATGCTTACTATACCGTCCCAAGTCAGGAGGTGTATCGCAAATATTTAAGGTTTGTCTGGAATGGCCAGCTTTTTTAATTTACCTGCGTACCTAATGGTTTGGCGTGTGCACCACAACTTTTTACTAAGTTGCTGAAACCGTTTTTTTCACAAATGGCTAAACTTGGTCATTGTATGTTTCCATACATTGATGATTCTTTCATTATGGGACAATCTTTCATACAATGCGAGCTCGCCGTTCAAGATTTATGTCAACTTTTCTCAAACTTGGGTTTCTTCATACATGATAAGAAATCTGTGGTTTCTCCTACTAAGGAGCTTAAGTGTCTAGGTTTCATTTTAAACACGACGGCTATGACCGTGTCACTTACACAACAAAAGAAAGATAAGTTGCGGGACACAGCGATACAGCTGTTAGACATTTCTAGGCCAAAGATAAGACAGGTCGCAGTCTTAATCGGTATAATGATTTCATACAGCCCTGCTATTTTATATGGGGCCGCACACGTTAAGTCCCTGGAAATTGATAAAAATCTAGCTTTGGCCCGAGCCAAAGGTAACTTTGAAAAGACAATGTTTATCTCTGAAAATGGACTAGCCGACATTTATTGGTGGCTAAGTCACTTTGATAACTCCCCCAATCTTATTCGAATGGGTGAGCCCAATACTACAGTTACAACTGACGCGTCACTCCAAGGTTGGGGGGCACATCGCAATGATGTAGCAACGGGAGGACGATGGCTAGAATCGGAAATTTCCGAACATTTTAATGTTTTAGAATTACGAGCCATTTACTTAGGTTTAACCAGCCTTGTTAAAGTACCCAAAAATAATGTACGTATCCTTACGGATAACACCACGGCCATGGCTTATGTCAGAAATATGGGAGGTACAAAATCAATAAAGTGTAACGAATTGGCACTACTCATTTGGAATTGGGCGCAAAGCTTTGAGGTCTGGTTAACAATAACACACATACCCGGTACGCAGAATTGTCTTGCAGATAAGATGAGTCGCCATTTCCATGACCACATATGTACATATATACATGTATGTACATATATATACATGTACATAGATATGCATATCTATATAAATTTTATAATGTCATTCCACTTCAGTAACACAACACCAATTAGTTGCATGAACCCAGGCTGGTACCCCTCAGATTGCTGCTATGTTGATTAAAAGTCTAAATTATGGATAAATGCAGTGAGATATAGAGGAGCAAAGGTGCACGTGAGCTCCAGTGTCGTGTTTGCCGCGCTGATAGCAGATGAGCTGCGAGCCAATGTACTCAGGTCAACTCCCAAAGAGTTGTGTAATGAACATTGCATGATACGAACGTTGAAGTAGGTAAACAGAGATAGCAAATTAAGAATGATACGTAAACAATTCGATGTAATAGGCTAAATCTTAAACATTTAGATAGCAAATTATGCCATTATGTAGATGTTTATAAATCTCATATATATCCCATTATGTATATGTTTATAAATGTCATATATATATAGACCAGACGGGATGGCCGAATGAGTTAGCGTCCGTCTCCCGTGTTGGTAGGTCGTGGTCGAGTCAAACCAATGACTTAAAAAGTGATACCGGGTGCGATGGCAGAATCGGTAGAGCACAGGCCTCGCATGCAGAAGATCGGGAGTTCGGGAGTTCGTTTCTCGGTCGAATCAAACCAATGACTTAAAAATGTATACTTGTCGCTTCCTAGCCTGGTGCTCGGCATTATTAGGATAGGGCAAGGATTGGTTGGCTCAGTGTCAGGATAATGTGACTGAGTGGGATATCAGGTCATGGTGCTGGCGGCCTGGTCTTCCAGTGGGGTAGCACTATAAAGTCGCCATGGGTGCGCACTGACACAAGTCGGTACCCATCCTGATATTACCGTAGATGTTGCTAGGACGTAAAACTATATATATAACTATATATATATTGAAAGTGAGCAGTGACAGTTGGCTCACGGTGTATAGGAAGGAGGTGGTGGAGGAGAGAATGCCTGCTCCGCAGTAAATAACATGGAATTTAAGGTGGTTAGAGAGAAACATTAAGAGGCTGCCGTTATTTATATCCACATAATAAATTAATATAGTACATATGTATATATATATATATTTATATATATATATATACATATGTATGTATATGGTGGGGTTAGTATACTGTAACCTTTTATTTATTTTTTATTGCTGAGACAATTTATTCTTCATAACGTAAAATATTCTGATATACGGCATAGGGGGGAATGCAAATGTTCTATGTACGTGACAGGTGTATGTATATATATATAATATACTATATATATATATATAAAATATATATATTATAATATATATATATATATATGTATGGGCTGGTGGTGCCTGAGTGGGATGTAAATAGACATAGTGGTGCTGGCAGGTCTGGGTGTGAGTGCACTCAGGGCCTAGCCCCTCTGCTGGCATAATGATCACCACACTCAAAGGTCAAGGTTGGTGGTGGCCATGGGGCCATACAACTTGGTGGTGGTGGTGGGCAGACCACTGGTAGCCATGGGGACCAGGAATGCTGGACCCCTATTGGTAGGGCCAAGAATGCTTGTTTTCCATTGGGGGAATGGGTGGGGTGATACTCTACAACAAACACATGTAACCATATAAATAATAAACCAGACGGCTTGACTCTCTCTTGTTCTTTTCACTTCATACTCTTCCTTTCTATTTGTCTGTATTGATTTCACTATAGCCTGCCTACACAGCCACAGATTCGAGCCTTAGCCTTTTTACAATAATATACATTTTGTTTCAGCATTGAGACACTGGTGTTCAGGCCATATACATTACATTGTAGATAGGTATATCTGCAGGTATAGGGTATATTGGTAAATTAAGATGGTGGTTTACTGTTAGTGGGATAGCTAGCTATCACTGTATCAGAGGTACGTTCGGTATTATGAGCTATGCCGGTGGGTTGCTGTGTAAACTGATGATATAATAGTGTACCAGACGGGATGGCCGAATGAGTCAGAGCGTCCGTCTCCCGTGTTGGTAGGTCGTGGGTTCGAAACCGGGTCGAGTCAAACCAATGACTTAAAAATTGATACTTGTTGCTTCCTAGCCTGGTGCTCGGCATTATTAGGATAGGACAAGGATTGGTAGGCTCAGTGTCAGGATAATGTGACTGAGTGGGATATTAGGTCATGGTGCTGGTGTCATGGTCTTCCAGTGGGGCAGCACTATAAATTCGCCTTGAGTGTGCACTGTCACAAGTTGTTACCCATCCTGATATGACCTTAGATGTTGCTAGGACGTAAAACAACAAACAAACTAACTATAATAGTGTATAGGTGAACTCGTAGCAGCCATCTACAAAAGGCTTAGGTTCATACAGTCCGAACCTGTCGTGCCACCGGTGGTTTATTAATGACTGAACGATAATGGACAGACGAGATGGAGTGTATTCACAAGTAGCAATGTTATGACCCCGTGTAATGTGAGTAGTACTAGCAGACAGGACCATTGATCAGGGTGCGAGGGGCGTAGCCAAAAATACTACTACATGCACTCTGGCTTAGAATAGGACTAGCATGCCAACTTATCATGTTTATAGATACTTAACTGGGGCATGCCAGTCTTGAGAATATTCTATAATATATAACTTTAAGATATTGAGATATCTACCTGCTTTGATATACGATATACTTATTTCGAAATCTCTGAAATTAGTTTTGAGATATACGCCTATTCTGAAATACCTTGGAGATATTGTATTTCTATTTTGAGACACGGTCTACCTGTTTTCAGATCAATATTTGGGTTTTGGAGAGACCATATACCTGTTTTGAGATACCATAGATTTGTTTTCTAATGACTGTTTTGAGATACCTGTATATTCATGTTTCGATGATACTGTGTACTTTTTTTTAAATTATCATATTCCTGTTTCGGTACACTGTACACTATTATTTTCGAGAATATGTAATCAAATGATGCATCTTAAGTTCTAGTAGTAGCTCTAAGTATATGTCTATCTTTGTGGCGTATTGCTGGTTTCCTAGCTAGATACTGTATGCATTCTGGGAAAGCTAACCGGTTAGCCATCTTCACATATTTGTGTGCGTGGAAGGTTCCAAAGCTGGTTAGAACCAGAGGTGTGGGTGGGTGTGTGGGTGGGTGGAGGTTGTGGAGCGGCTAAATCAAGCTTGAGCCGGGGTTGGGGGTTGGGCGTCTAAATCAGGTATGGATAGCGGCGCAGACAGCGCTGGCACATTGAGGAGCAACCGGGCACCTTACTCATGGCCCGAGCTAATCTGGGGGGCGCGGCGCCCCGCCATCATTTAATACTTGCCGTGCAGGAGGTGGTTCCTGGCGCCGAGCTTAGTCGTGCAAATATACAGCCTTATTTCACAGTTCACCGCGGTGTCTGCAATTTACGCGCAGCTTAATAGGGATGGGCATGCGCACAGCGCTGAGCGGCATAAGTGAGTGGCTGGCGCCGGCCGCCTCGGTGCCAGGTATCAAAGGGCTCCACGCCGTTGATATTCAGCGGGGCACGGTGCGCTGTGTGGCGCCGATTGCGACGCACAATGCTGCGGGCGCTCCGACTGCCCCGTATTAGCATTGCATGAAGCTTGCACTATTCACCCCCCACTCTCCGATCCCCAGCCGCTCCGCTCCCCGTTCCCCCGCCGCCCCGCTCTCTGCCCCCTGGTGCCCGCTCCACGCGCCCTGCTCTCCGCTCTCCGCTCCCCGCTCCCTGCTCCCCACCGCTCCGCTTCCCGCCGCCCCGCTCCCCGTTCCCCGTTCCCCCGCCGCCCCGCTCCCTTCCCCCTGGTCCCCGCGCCCTGCTCCCCGCTCCCCGCTCCCCTCACCCCACTCCCCGCTCCCCACCGCCCGCTCCCCACCCCCCGCTCCCCGCCCCGGCGCGCCCGCCATTGATCCCCGCCCGGGTTGCCTGCCATTGGGATTCTTCAAAGGCTGGCGCGCCGTAGCGGGTCCTAATGCTGACCGTGTTGTGGCACTCATGCAGGATTGTCCCGGACAAATTGCCCTTGCAGTCCGTATGCCCGCCCGGTGCTGGTGGTGAGTGGTTATACGCCGGAACCAGCCACCCGTATGTAGGTCACTCTTCTACTCCCCCGCTCCCTCCTGGCGCCGGCATCCTTCCTCCTCACCTTAAAGCTGCATAGTCCAATGAAGCATCAAATTTTCAAAATCAAAACAATTATCTAGATTTGATTCTACATATATATCTTAGATACTGATGCACTTATTAAGTATTTGTTGCCACATAGAAGGGAACACTGAGTCGATTTAATAGAACCTACTACTGCAGAAGGATATGACATCAGAGTTTTGGCATGCTTGCCAAAATTATTTTCACATGCTTGAATTTCAAATATCTCAAAAGGTAGCCATTTCAATTAAAAGTTCCTTCAAACTAAAATTAAGGTAGATTATAATGATCAATTTAATATACTTATCTCGGAAAAATGTCAGAAACTCAAAACCATCGGACTATGCAACTTTACTCTCAGTCCCTTCCTCTCTCACCACACCCACTCCCCCCCCCCCCCTCCCCGTTCCACAATTTCCCTGTTTTGTTGGTGTGTTTTTGTTATTTTTATTTAGGCAAAAGCGAACTGAGCGCCATTACTGGCCGCTGGCCTCTCGGGTGATGATCGGCCCGCCGGGAGCAGCGGGCTTGTAGGGCGGCGTCGCCGGGCGCCTTAACATGGCTGCCGGGAAGAGGAGCACTCCCCTAGCCTTCCCCCTAAACCCCCCACGCTAATCCCACCTCAGTATGCGCGTCGTTCCACATAGCACCCCTAGCGGCTGATCAAGGTGGCGCGCCACACCCAGGCCGAGCCTGGCGGAACCAGCTGAGTGCGCACGCCCATAAACCAGCGCCAACTTCCGGTGCTGCGCTGTTTGTCTTCCGTGGTTGGGAGATGATGTGAGGAATGGTCCCGTGGTCAACTGACCAATCAGCGTCCTCTGCATTTAAGGCGGTGGGGTCGTTTTTTGGGGGGCGGCGCATGCGTCCAACTCGGAAATAGAGCACTCTGAGTTATGGTGGTGGACGGAGATCTACAAGCGCGTGCAAAAAGCCGGGTGGTCAGCTGACTTCCGGTGGGATCTAAGAGGGAGCTCGCCGCTCGAGGAAATGGCCACATTAGACGGGCACATGGCAGAACGCACGGCTCGGCTTCATCAAAGGGCGCCCCGTGAATATCCCCGCAACCCCTTCCACTTCCCCTACCGCTAACCCTACCCCTACCCATACACATACCCCTACACCTACCCGTACCTCTACCCATACCCACACCCATACCCCGATCCATACCCATACCCATCCCCATACCCCTAAGCCATACACCTACGCCATACACCTACCCCAACCCATACCTCGCCTCGACTGTCCGCTGCTACTGGTGGAGAGAGCGAGATCGAGAGGGGAAGACGGAGAGAGAGAGAAAGAAAGAGAGAGAGAGAAAGAGAAAGCGGGAGGGGGGAGGAGCGAGGGAGACATGGTAGTGTGCAAGCGGATTGTATCGGAGGGGAGGGGGGGGGGTGCCAACTGGCAGGTCACATCTGGAACCAAAACACGGCAAATGTCATAACAATATTTGCTCGACGTCGGTGCCCCGCTGGTGACTGACTGCCTATCAGCCGAGGCCGGGTCTCCTACAATACCCCCGCACCGTGCGCGCACACA
Source organism: Branchipolynoe longqiensis (assembly GCA_030323885.1). NCBI lineage: Eukaryota > Metazoa > Annelida > Polychaeta > Phyllodocida > Polynoidae > Branchipolynoe > Branchipolynoe longqiensis. The sequence goes on along the minus strand of CM059187.1, from coordinate 118,017,578 downwards.
CACACACCTACCTGCCTTATGCGTCATTATTCCGCACATACACACACACGGGTACACAAACCATACACACACACGGGTACACAAACCACATATACTGACACACAACACACACCGCACAGATACAGAGGCGCATGTACCATACGAAAAATGAACGTATGAAAACACATGCACACCACACACAACATGCACACGCCACACACAGCAGACACACCTACTTGATGTGGTTATCCAATCAGTAGCGCACAGGCTTCGGTGTTGAAGGTATGGAGTTCGAAACCAATGACTTATAAAATTGATACTTGTCGCTACCTAGCCCGGGGTTCGGCATTACTAGGATATGACAAGGACTGGTTAGCCCAGTGTCAAGATATTGTGACTGTGTGAGATATTGAGTCATGGTGGGGGTGGCCTGGTCTCTCAGTCTCAATGGGCCAGTGCTATAAAGCCACCACGAGTCCTCACTGTCACAATTCGGTATGCTTCTTGATGTGACCTTAGATGTTGATAGGACGTAAAACCCCAACAAACAAGCACACACCCCGCACACACCATCCGCACACCACATGCACACCGCACACACCACACACATACACACACCATACACAGACGCACCATACATACGCACACTACACACACTATACACACACGCACACCGCCCTATTCCATCTGATCACACAGGACTCATCTGGTGGTTGTTTGTCCCTGAGAGCGGAACATGGCCTCAATTATTAGTGTTTACATGCCGTGCCCCGTCCGACATATCGCCATCCGGACCTGGCGCACTGAATACACCTGAACCGGCCCTCGCGGCCCATCCGAAAATTGCACCGCACAAGAAGGCTGGGTGGGACCAGCATGTAAGCGGCTGTCACACCTCGCCGGATTGAGTAACGGACAGAATTGTCTAGTCCGGTGGTGATAAGTATCAAAATGTATTAAAATGTGTCAAAATGTTGCGCTATCGAGTCAATGACCACTGGACGAATGGACATGAAACGGACATGAATGGATAGCCAACAGACGAAACAAACCGAAACTGGACAAGAACTGTAGACATCAGTCCGGCGGCATCCGTTCCTAGTTTTATGCATGTTCAAAACTTGTACGGACACAAAGCGGACTTTGTTCGGTTTCTGTCCGTTTCCCCCAATCCGGTGAGGTATGACAGGGCCTTTACAGAAAAGATGACAACTAACTCACTTGAGACAGATCAGTAAAAAATCTCTCTATACGGAACGTCTATTTTAGCAGCTTTGCACCCATTTGGATTGGTTGTTTGGTTGTCCTGGCAACATCTAAGGTCATATCAGGATGAGTACTGACTTGTGACAGTGCACACTCATGGCGACTTTATAGTGCTGTCCCTCTGGGAAATCTGGATACTGGCACCATGACCTGATGTCCCACTCCGTCACATTATCTTGACACTGAGCTAACCAGTACTTGCCATATCCTATGAATGCCGAGCACCAGGCTAGGAAGCTACAAATATACATTTTATAAGGACATTGGTTTGACTCGACTGGGAACTGAACTCCTGATCTCCCGCACTGGAGGCCCGCGCTCTACCGATTCTGCCACGGGTCATCTTTGGTTGCTAACCGTCTTTTATCTGTATAACCGTCTTTGACTGCTAACCGTCTTTTACCCGTATAGCCGTCTTTGACTAGCACTTTCGCAGCCGTCTTTGACTAGCACTTTAGCAGCCGTCTTACTGCAAGCAGCTGAGGCCACCCCGTCATATGGGAAGTTACTTATGTGTATGTGTGTGCACGTGTGGATGTGTCCGGGTGTGGTGACGATCAATATAGAACACACAATAATAGCTATTGATCTAGATTAGCATGGTCGGTGTTTAGTCAGACCAGACCCGTGGCAGCGTGGCCTCCTCGCGCCGCCACGCGCCCACGTGGAGGCATGTTCTATGTGGCGAACCGCAGCCTCCCCCTTCTCCCATTTCCTCACACCCCTCCCCTTATCCCACACCCCCTCACCCCCACACCCCACTTCACATCGCTCACACCCATCTCCGGCCACTGCGAAGGCACTAAATAACTAAACTCCACCTTTTAACCACGCAGCTTTGGACCCGACACCCAACACCCCACACCCCATCATGTTCCTCATGTCTACATTTCTCTTAACCTTTTTTTGGCGTAGTTTTTCATTTGCTACAATTCTTTAGAATTACCCATTACCAGGTCATTTGTGGATTTTTGTTGATGTAATTATATTTTTACTGAGCGCTTCCTATTTAATCTTAAGATCATGTTGACTGTCATTTTACTATAATTGGGCCATTTCAGTATGCATGTTATACTGATAGACGCTTTTTTCTCTCCATAAAACTAAATTAACAATGAATTATACTATGGTTTTGCCATGAATATGACCTTGGCTGGCAATGTGGCATTAAACCACCAACCAATCAATCAATCAACCAATCAATGTAGTTACCCCTTCCACAGGAAGAACACACTTGGCATAGATTATTTATGGTATGAAGGGTGGATGAAAAAGACTATTGGGGTTGGGGTATTATATAAATAATACGCAGCAGCGGCTCATTGAAATAGGTGCTCAAATGGTTGGCTAGTCGTCATCACACAGTGTGGTTCAAGGGGCGTGGCGCATACTGGTACTGCTGATACTGCTGATGGTGCTGCTAGTGCTAGACTTGGCGTGCCGTCTGCAATGCGTGGTGGATGAAGGACGGGCTTCATTTGAAGTCCAACACCACCTCAACGTTCTCATAGAACACTGCTGTCCTATAGCCAATGCACACCCCTCGTCGCGCAACCCTTGCCAGATGCGTGCGCATCCTACACACGTCGTAGTACTAGTGGGGACTGGACGCGGTGGCCGAATTGGTAGAGCGCGGGCATCGCGTGCGGGAGATCGAGAGTTTGGTTCCCTGACGAGTCAAACCAATTACTTATAAAATTGATAATTGACGCCTACTAGCCTGGAACGCGGGTGTCATGGTGCCTGCGGCGTGATTTTCCATTGGGGCAGCACTATAACGTTACCATGAGTGCATACTGTCGCAAGTCGGTACACCGTCCTGATATGATCTTAGATGTTGCCAGGACGTAAAACTACAACAAACAACCAGTAGTAGTAGGGACGTCCGGTGCTGGTACAAAGCATCGCGCCTGCGTAAACCGGTATTATTTCGCAGGTCGCTGGCCTCAATGGTTCCGGATGTTTAGTTTATTTGCTGGTTTACATACTAGCAACATTTAGGGTCAAAATCAAGACGAGATCCCCAAATTGTGACAGACAGCACACGTGACAACTTTTTATTCTCTTGCCATGCTGGAATAATACGTCGCTGTCAGGCACCATGCACCGATACCCCTACTCAGTCACATTATCCCGACACGAAGCTAACAAAGCAATCTTTGCCCCTGTCCTACTAATTCCAATCCCGTCCAGATATGACCTTAGATGTTGCCAGGATGTAAAACTCCAACAGCCAACCAACTAAAGCTAGGATTCCTTACACGCGGTATGCGGCATGCGAACGGGTTGATTCCTTTCACCCACACCCACACCCACACCCATAGTGTCAGGTTTCTCACAACTGTTTTCTATGGCAAACGCATTCGCATTCGCATGCCGCACCGATGGCTACATGGACCGATTCAGTTGTCGCATTCGCATTCGCATTCGGAGGCATGGAATCACCCCCATTCACTTAGATGCTTTTCCATTTTTTTGTCGCATTCGCATGCCACGTACCGCGTCTAAGGAATGTAGCCTTTATTCCAAGCACCGGGAGAGGTAGTGAGCAGTATCAAATGTGTGTTGGTCCTTGGGTTTTGACTCGACTGGATTTCCCACACGGGAAGCGGACGCGGGTCCTCCACCCACCCACCTATCCAGCGTAAAGCTAAGATTCCTTACACGCGGTATGCGGACTGCGGTATGCGGCATGCGAATGGGAAGATTCCTTCTACGCGGTATGCGGCATGCGGCACACGACTGGCTATATTTAAAAAATAAAAATAAACAAGTATACTCCATACTGCACTGTATATGGCCTAATATGGCATGTATATCTATGTAACTCTTGGTACCTCACAAGGAGGTTCTTACCTTTATAATTACCAAATTATAGATAAGTATTCCTATCTTTGTGGCTCTGGTAGCATTTTTACTAACCAGAACCCCCACCACCACCACTACCATATGTTTCCACTCAGAAGCCTTGCGCGTGACCATTCCGTAATGCTCAGTCGCCTCTCCTAGTGTTAAACTAATGGACACATCAGACTCAGGTTTCTATTCACACCCTGGGAGCCGCATGCCGCATGCCGTACCGATCGCTACAGGGACCGATCGAGTTGTCGCATTCGCATTCGCATTCGCATTCGCATTCGCATACCGCGTGTAAGGGTTGTAGTCCATTGAGTTCAAGGCGTTTCGATTTTTTGCCGCATTCGCATTCGCATTCGCAGACTGCATACCGCGTGTAAGGAATCTCAGCTTAAGACAGAGGCGCCTGTACCAGTGTAAGACAGAGGCGCCCTCTATCGGGACGCCGGCGAGTCGCGCCTCATCACTTAAGCATGACCCGCTGTTGGTTGTCTATGGAGTGTAAGCACATTAAGAGCTGCGCCATTTGCCTTGTCACCCGGCGTGCCGCCGTCCCGACACAGCCGATGGGCGCCGGGCGATGGCGGGCCGCCGGGAGGGGCGCGTAACCGCGTTATGCAAATGTTAACCTAATTGTGCGGCGTGGTATCAGCCGGCTGCTAACTCGCGAGCTGCTAGGAAGGCCTCAGCTGCTCGCTCTATATAGACACGCCGCACGCGCCTCACGGCAGCGCGCGGAGAGCGGGGCGTTAATGGCTGTAGTGCTGCGATTCGCATATATGTAAGCAGTGGGCATGTTCAATGGGCCCCTATTCAGAGTGCTGTCTGTGTAATGCAGCCGGCTTTGTCGACGCAATTATGCAGCTTGTGAAGCTTGTATGAATGAGCATGTGTGTAGGGAATATAAGGTATTCACGTGACGTCATCAACCGGATGCGCGGCCATTGTGGCAATATCAAACAGTAAACAACCCTTAGAGTTTGCTGGTATGCGCAGTGCAAAACGTCTATTCCATTCAAAATTAATAGAAATCCAGAACCCTCACCTTATACATTTAATATAGTCTATTTGTTGAATATGTTTTCTATATGTGTACCAAGCGATTTGTTTCTAGTTGGTGTGGTTTTAGAGATATTTCACTTTTTCTGTATGAAGATTGCTCACTGCCATTGACAATGCATTGATCAGGTTGGGTTTGTTATTGTGTTGTATCTCCACAATGGCCGCACTTCCGTTTAGCGTAACGTCAGTGCATACCCTATATATGTGGCTGTGTGCATGTGATGTAGTATGCGTGTGTATATATGTAAGTATGTAAGTGGTGTGTGTGTATGTATTCGTGCATGTATATGTATGACTATGCATGAATGTGTGTAATACATGTGTGTATGCATGTGTCAATATGTCAATGTATGCATGTGATGCATGCCACATACGTATGTGGTATGCATGTGATGCATACCACATACGTATGGATGTAAGTATGATTGTGTGTCTACATGTGTGTATGAATGCGTGAATGTATTATTAATGTGTATGCATGTGTGCATGTATTATTAATGTGCGTATGCTTGTATTGCAATATGTGTGTATTATTAATGTGTGCATGCGCATGTATGAATGTGTGTAAAACATGTGTGTAGTATGTAAATGGGTAGATATGCATATATATAAAACATGTATATATTGTAAATGGGTATGTATGCATATATATGAAACATGTATGTATATATATGCATGTATATACGTATGTAAAATATGTATGTCAAACGTGTATTTGTTTATAAAATATTAATCAAAATCCAAACTAAGTCTTCACAATCCAATTTTAATAGGATTTTCTCAGAATTGTTTTCACAGGAATGAGTATTTATGGTTTCCCCAATTCCCGCTCCTAGATTTCCTTATCTATAAGCAAACTGGACGCAGCAGATAGGGCTAAGATCTGATGTATCTGCGTCCGTTTTACCGGCGGGCTGATAAGAGCGGCGTCTGTGCGGGTGTAATGGCGACTGGTGGAGGGAACCCGGGGCCGGGCGTTGGCAGCCCGGGCGCCATATACTACAGGCAATCGGCGACTTTTTCACTTAGCAAGCTGCAGGTATATTGAGTTCACGATCAGGGCACAGATAGGCGATGTCGCTGTTAAGTTGGATGGTCGTATGTTAGACCTTGTGAGGAATTCGAGAGTGTGTACTCGCGTGAGGCACGTCACTGAGATCAGCCGTCAGGGTCGGGTAGTTGGGATTGGCAAAGATACATAGTAGAATCATGTATAGAGACGGGATGGCCGAATGAGTTGAGCGTCCGTCTCCTGTTTTGGTAGATCGTGGGGTTCGAAACCTGGTCGAGTCAAACCAATGACTTAAAAATTGATACTTGTCATTTCTTAGCCAGGCGCTTGACATTATTAGGATATTGGCTCCATGTCAGGATAATGTGACTGAGTGGGACATCAGATCATGGCGCTCTTGGCCTCGTCTCCCAGTGGGACAGCACTATAACGTAACCATGAGTGCACACTGTCACAAGCGTACCCATCCTGATATGACCTTAAATGTTGCCAGGACGTATAACTCCAACAACCAACCATCCAACCAATCCTGTATAGTAGAATCTTCGGGGATAGTGCTAGAATATTGCAGAATTGTTGGCCTTTTAATAGAGTCAGACCGATTCCTGCTAATGCTATCATTTAAAGCTGCATAGTCCGATGGTTTTGACTTTCTCTCATTTTCTGAGATAAACATATTAGGTTGATCATTATAAGCTCCCTTACTTTACTTTGAAGTAACTTTTATTTTAATTGGCTAACTTTTGAGATATTTGAAATGCAAATGTCATTAATTAAGTTTGACAAGCTTGCCAAAACTCTACGATCATAGGATTCGGCAGAAACATATTCTATTAAATTGACACAGTATTTATTCCCTTCTATGTGACGACAACTGTTTCATAACTGCACCAGTATCTAAGTTAGATAGTGAGAATCAAATCTAGATAATTATATTGGTTTTGAAAATGTATAGTTTCCATCGGACCATGCAGCTTTAAGTTTAATGTGGTTTCTATTTTGAGTGCAGCTGAGGCACGGGTGGGGGGGGGGGGGGGTGAGAGTAGGATGGTGTAGCCACAGGAGAAATGGTTCTGAATGGAGGAGGGAGTGGGAAGAGGAATAACCGACGCGGAAATGGTTGGAGGGAGGGAGTTGGGAGCACAGGCTGGCAATATAGGGTATGCACTGACGTCACGCTAAACGGAAGTGTGGCCATTGTGGCGATAGTAACCACAATAATAAAGGCTGTCACACTGCAAACTCAATGTCTATGAGCAATCTTCCTCCAGAAAAGGTTAAATATCTCTAAAACCACAACACCTAGAAACAAACCGATTGGAATACACATAGAAAACATGTTTACCAAAAAGATTATATTAAATTGATACGGTTAGGGTTATGGATTTCTATTAAATTTGAATAAAACTGGCGTTTTGCACTGCGCGTACCTGCATACTCAATCGAGTCAATGCATTGAAAACATGTTTACCAAAAAGATTATATTAAATTGATATGGTTAGGATTCTGGATTTCTATTAATTTGGAATAAAACTGACGTTTTGCACTGCGCATACCGCCAAACTCGACGCATTGTCAATGTTCGTGAGCAATCTTCATGCAGAAAAAGTGAAATATCTCTAAAACCACACCACCTAGAAACAAATTGTGTGGTACACATATAGAAAACATATTCAATGAATAGATTATATTAAATTTATACGGTTAGGGTTCCGGATTTCTATTAATTTTGAATGCAATAGACGTTTTGCACTGCGCGTACAGCCAAACTCTATGGGATGTTTACTAGTTGATATCGCCACAATGGCTGCGCATCCGGTTCGTGACGTCACGTGAATACCCTATATAGGGTATTCACGTGACGACACGAACCGGATGCGCGGCCATTGTGGCGATATCAACCAGTAAACATCCCATAGAGTTTGCCTGTACGCGCAGTGGAAAACGTGTATTTCATTCAAAATTAATAGAATTCCGGAACCCTAACCTTATAAATTTAATATAATCTATTCGTTGAATATGTTTTCTATATGTGTACTAAGTGGTGTAGTTTTAGAGATATTTCACTTTTTCTGTATGAAGATTGCTCACGGCCATTGACAATGCACTGGCACTGACACTCAGAATATCCCAACTTTCACTATTATCTCTGTTTTTAATACTTTCAGCGTAAATTGCTCTTAGGTTACATTAAATACTTCAGATCTTCCTCTTCAATCGCGCATTAAGATATTTTTAATCGATCCAATGAAAGCTTTTAAATTTATTTTACAAAAATAAATGCTCCACATAGACATAGCATTGCCGTATTTTACCCTTCGCGGGCAGTTTGCCGGTACGCGCAGTGCAAAACGTCGATTTTATTCAAAATTTATAGAAATCCAGAACCCTAACCTTAAAAATTTAATATAGTCTTATTGGTAAACATGTTTTCTATATGTCTACCAACCGATTTGTTTCTAGGTGGGTTAGTTTTATAGATATTTCACTTTTTCTGTATGAAGATTGCTCATAGCCATTGAGTTTGCAGTGTGACAGTGTGTTATTATTGTGGTTACTATCGCCACAATGGCCGCGCTTCCGGTTTGCATGACGTGAGTGCATACCCTATATATGGGGAAGGGTAACCAAAGTAGCTGCAGCAGATGTGGAAATCTCATCATAGCGCCGGAAGACAAACGAGGTTCAATCCAATATAGACATCACACGTCGCGCTAATAAGACGATGTAAAAATAATAATAATAGAAATAACAAAAATACGAAGTGTGTTGCAGTGTGAGTAGGTTCGGGGCGGTGTGTCATTAATAAGAGCGCGCAGTAACGTATTGATTGCCCGACGCGGTCTGTCGGGATGGCACAATCAACAAGAAGCGCAGCGGTGTGCTTGACGATGCAGGGGCCCGGCCGGCCTGCATCCGTCTTCATCAGGGCGCGATGGGAGCCCGTCGCGCCGCCACAATCAGGCTCCGGAGCAAGAGGGCTTTTTACACGGTAGATGCTAAAGATAGGGGAGCATCGGGCGTGGACAGCAACTGGTTATGTGGGATGGGGGAGGGGGGAGACGGGGGGGGGTTGTATGTGTGAGTAAGTGAGTGTATGTGTCAGTGAGTGATGGTGTTGTTGCCTGTGTGAGTGTAAGTGAGTGTGTGTGTCAGCGAGTAGAGGTGGGGGAGGTTGTTTGTGAATGTGTGAGTCAAGAGTATTTGTCAGTGAGTGGGAGGGGCTTGTTTTGTGAGTGTATATGTCAATGACTGTATGTGTCAATGAGTGTATGTATCAGTGACTGATAGTGAGATTGTGTTGTCAGTCTGTGTGGGTCAATGTGCGTGTGTGTGTGTGTGGGGGGGGGGTGCCTGTAAGTGAGTGTGTGTCAGCGAGTAGGGGGGGGGGGAGGTTGTTTGTGAATGTGTGAGTCCAGAGTATTTGTCAGTGAGTGGGAGGGGCTTGCTTTGTGAGTGTATGTGTCAGTGAGTGAGGGAAAGATTGTGTTGTGTGAGTGTGTGTGGGTCATGAGCGTGTGTAAGTGTGGATCAGTGTGCGTGTATATGTCAGCGAGTAGGGCGGTTGTGTTGTGTGTCTGAGTAAGTGAGGATATGTGTCAATGAGTGTATGTCTCAGTGAGTGGTTGTGTTACTGACTGTATGTGATGGTGGGGCTTCAGTAGCAACCCCTTTTTAAGTCTCAGTTATCAATAAAGGAAGGGTGTGTCGGAGAGGGTGCATATTTTACTCTGTTGTTGTTGTTGAAGTTATTAATATATATGATATGCTATGCATTTGTACTATGATGTCTAAGGCACCGTGCACTCCCAGGGATTCTATGGGCATGCATCGAACTAGTAATGCGGCACAGTGTGGCCAAGCTTTTGTGACTGGGTGAGAGCTGCTGTTCCAAATCAATAACATGAATCAGCATTTAAAAAAATAATATTTAAGCTTGAGTTAACGATAACAAGAAACCTTTGTCCGAATCAATAAACAGAATTGGCCAGTTAATTTAGGTCAACTTATTAAAAAGGGGATAGAGGAAGAGAATTGGTTATATGCATGATCTTTTGGTGGCTTTTTGGCCTACCGCCAACGCATTAGGAACTGGCATTCAGTTTGAATCGCGGTACACCCGTTATTTAAATAACTTGGGGAAATATTTATAGCTATAGATCTGTAGGCAATATGTGAAAAGAGAAAAGAACTGTTATAGTTAGTCTACTATTGCCATTACAGGTATTCTGAGTTTGGTCCGTCAGTAATATAAGGATAGGCGGAGAACCAGCATCCTGGGTCACAATTACAGCTTACATAGATAGATACATGCATGGGGTAGGGAGTGATGTTTTATCTCATGTAAAATATTTGCTAGGACAGTTAATTTCATTATAATCTACATTAGAAGCAATAATATATGACAATAACCATACCAACTTTGGTTATAAGGAGGCATGTGCAAATAAAGTTTAAATTGTATATACAGTAAAACCTCTTTAACCAATCACCTCCACAGATCGACCACTCCCCTATTTCGATCACTTTATTTGGTTCCCAACAATACCATTGTAACCATATTCTAACTCCCTAAACCGACCACGACCCCCATGGACCACTTAAAGTCGGTACCAAGGTCGGTCGATTTAGAGAGGTTTTACTGTATATATGTTCTATAGTGAAAGAAAGAGCTTTACACCAACCCCACTTTCCGCTGTGTAAGCTGTATCCGGGACCCGGCGTGATGGGTCATAGCTTCAGGCCTTACTGATGGACCAGCGGAACTTTGAATGCCATTATGTGAGAATACCCACGTTCCTTTATGCGGGATGAGGAATGTGCTTGATGGTGGTGGTGAGGCGGGTTCTAAGTGATGATACTGGTGACAGGCGGTTCTTAATGAAAGTATCCGACCTTCTTTGGTCGCGTTAGCCGTGACATGGCTTGTCCCGCACTATAGCGATCGTCCTTCTAGCAGAGCCACGTGACATGCCATCACGTGATCGCTGTCTGCTACCCTGTGCAGGTCTGACATGGCAGGAGGAGGCCAGATACATGGAAACTAACTACTACATCACTTTTACTGTACTCTATATTGATATGATGGCCCGCTATTCCCTATACTATAAGGTAGTGGCCTTCTTGAGTAAAGCAGGTGGAACCCTGTAGTGAATCTTACTGTTATGAATTGTAGTGCTTCACATTTCCCTTCACCCAACTAATGGAACCTGATAGGTATACTTTGCACCACTATAGGTTGAGATAATGGATCAGGTGGCAATTATTTTGCAGTTGCAGAAAATATGCCACTATTAGTATCCGAACAATATCCACACATCACACATCACATCAACGCTATCCAGTTAAAACGAACAGCCATTTCCACCGTCGTGAAAATAAACCTGAACCTGAGTCGGTGAGTCTAAATAATATATATATCTTTTACCTCGGTACTCCGCCTCTGGCTACTCATAGTCCAGGGAGAAGGAAGCACATCCGGGTACAGCAATTAGCATAATCTACTCACAACGGGAGGACGTTTGTTGAGTAGCTCCGGCAGTAATAAGAAATAGTATGAAAGAGGATAAAAAACGAGATTACGTGAAGTTCTCCCTGGACTACGAGTAGCCAGAGGCGGAGTACCGAGGTAAAATAGTATAGTTATACAAATCTTACCTTGGTACAGATGATGGATAACTGTTGTTTTCCCGAGGTACGAGCCTCGGATAGTCGTGGGTCAAACCCTACTACGACTATGACATTGGCTGGTGCCGAAATGAAAACAGATTAATATCCATAGAATTTGAAGATAATTTTTTATCCGATTAAGTATGTAAAAGATTGCTGGACCCAGATGTGCTTCGGCAACATTTCCCATTTTCAGTTTTGAGGTATTTGGAGGCAGCTGGAGACCGGCTTTTAAAGCTGCATAGTCTGATGGAAACACACATTTCATCTGACTTTATTGGTTGCTGCACAGAAGGGAATAAATACTAAGTAATTTACTGTTACCGTTGAAGCCTTTTAATGTGCACACCAACATTTACCGTGCATGTTTTCACTTCAAATATCTATAATGTTAACCATTTAATATGAAAGTTATTTTAAGCTAACGCAAGGTAGCTTATCAACCTACTATATTTATCTTTCGAGAAATGGTTGAAATGCAAAGCCATCGGATTATGCAACTTTAAGATGAAGATACGGTGCTGAGGTCTGAGAGCTTATACCGTTTAGCCATACACACTGTCGGCACAACGAGGCTCTGTAGTTAAAGTTGCATTGTCCGATGAAACTTTCTTTTTCAAAACCAAAACATTTGTCTACATTTGATTATATATGTCCAACTTAAATACTGGTGCCTTAGGTAAAGTTTTGGGACAGCATGGACAGAATAATCAGTGAATATATTACCCCACCTACTTTGAGACACCCATTAAAGAGGGTCACCTTTAATCAATTAGGTCAATCTCATGGCATCATTAGCCTTGCTTTTATTCCAACCAGGCTATATTTGAACTAGGTCATTCCACATCACCTGGTTTTCGCAAGATGTCAATAGACTACATCGCCATTCCAGCCGCGTGGTGCATTGTGTGATGCGTGGAAGATAAACAAACCCCCGTGAAGCACATGGCCAGTGCTAATACACTGTGTGCAGCTATGAAATGTGCTAGTTACAGCTCATCTCAGCCCTTGTTTTAAACATAGAATATCAACTAAAAAGACATATATAAAAAATTAAGATGTTAATCCTTTATCTAGCATTGCATTTACATCAATATAATCAGCACATCCTCTGCCATCTGCATTTTGCGTAATGCAACCACATTTAGATCTGTATAAATCTAAATGTGGTTGCATTTAGATTTAGACAGATCTGGGCACTCTGACTAGTGTTAGAGCCATAGCCAGTCAGTTTTACTTATTTTATTCATGTTTTTATTTATATCCTATGGTTAATGACATAGGCCTGGTACACACCTACCATTTATGATTCGCGCACTAAAACTTGGGACTTGACCCGACCCGCTTAAAACTGAAAACGGGCCAATTCATTTTTCGAATCGCAATCGTAATCGGCTGGTTTTAGCCCTAAAACTGAGGTTTTATGCACGAATCACAATCGCTAGGTGTGCGCGGGGAGTGCACACCTAGCGATTTTTGTGTGCGAAACGGGATGTTTTAGATCGTATACGGTAGGTGGGTGCGCACAAATGGTAGGTGTGTACCAGGCAATATGTAGAACTAGCAAATGAGTAGGGTTAATCAGATGTTAGTTATATATTTCTCTGAAACAAGTGTATGTTGACACATTTGGCATTTTAATATTTAGAACAAGAATTAATAAGAGTGATATGGATAAAGTGACTGATTGTTTTGTGTGGAATTGTATGTTTTTAAGCTCAAAATGTTTAACTATGGCTAGTTTTGTGTTAGTTATATTCATCAGATCATTATATTGCATGTGTGCATCCATGTTTATGCCAAATTTTATGTATTTCTATTAATTTTGAATAAAATCGAAGTTTTCCCTATTTGTATTGGCAGACTCAATGGCCATATGCATTTGCTTTGCTGCCAACGCTGTTTTCAGTGCATGCGCAGTCGTCTAAAGCGAGAGGAATTTTGGATTGCTTGTCAAAATTATTTTGGGTTCTTTCAGCTCAAATTGTTCCGAAATTAGCAAGTTTTCATCAAAATTACTCCGGACTAATGATTAGTAGGTTATAATGATCGATTTGATATATTTATATAAAAAATAAGGTAAAGATTCCAACGCCATCGGACTAGGCAACTTTAAGACTTGTTCAAATGGAGAGGCAGTGGTGCACTGGGAACTGATGCAATGGGGCTGCGACCAGTTAAAAGCTCGCTATGCCAATCAGCGTGGAGCCGGGGGTCTGGGTGATGAAGAAGGCGCGCCGTTTGATTAGCCGGAATTAACGGCGCGCCGCTGCACGGACAGGGTGTGTTCGATTGAACGGCGAAGAGGCGTTTTAGCGGCGAGGGTCGGGGCGGTCTGGGCCAGTCAGTGGGCGCGCCGTGTGTTGATAGTCGTCGCGCGCCGTCGCGCCATCAATGTTTCAGGGTTGCGCGCGCGGGGCGGGGAATTTGTAACAATCACCACGGGCGACCGATACGTACGGATGCTGCTAGGATTAAACATGTATTCGCGTCAAACTGGCAGCCTGGATCTTGGCGTGCTATTTTCTTTTTAGATTGTACAGCGCTATACTGCAGTGTGAGTGTGTGTGTGTATTTGAGCGTGAGTGCGTGAGGGAGGATGGCAGGCGTGGCTTCGTTCGGTCATTGGTCATGTGACCCAAGGTGGACAGCCAGGAAGGCACTTGGCTTCGGCAGTGGCTTCGGCAGTGTCTTCAACGAAAATCCATTTGCTGCTCCTTCCACCACTAATACACTGTGCTCCCGGTGGCAGCCGGTACCAACCGACAGATGCCACCCACCTACCTGAACTGTCCCGCCTGCTTCCACCATGACCCTCACCCTGCAACCGGACTCTAACCACACCACACCACCACAACCCCACTCCCACTCCCACTCCTACTCCTAGTCCCACTCCTACTCCTAGTCCACTCCTACTCCTAGCCCATCACCTACATCTCCACCCTAACCACACTACCACAACTCACCACTCCTATTCCTACCCCACTACCACCACCACCTGGATGTGGTGGCCAAATCGGTAGAGTGTAGGCTTCCTGTGCGGAAGGTGAGGAATTTGAATCCCAGATGAGTCAAGCCAATGCCTAACACAATTTATACTTGTTTCTACCACCACCACCACCTACTACTACCACCACCACCACCACCACCACCACCACCACCACCACCACCACCAACACCACCACCAACACCACCACCA
>CM059187.1:117952037-118002035 GCA_030323885.1 Branchipolynoe longqiensis | reverse complement strand
GGTTTGCCTCCACCCCCGTGTCCAACTTCACCGTGATCAGTGACCGTCCAACCTGGAGGGTGTGTACCCATCGACACTGTTTGTTTATCACGACCTCGTTGATGCTGGCTGTGACTGTGCCGATCCACATTCCTTCCCCCAAGTCCAACGCGCCCTCACTGCTGTTTACTTCTTCACTTTGGACCATATTCACCTTAGTGTGACACAACTGGGTGTAGTGGCCTCTGAGCCCACACTTAATGCATCTAGTTCCGTAGGCCGGACACTGGCGCCTCTTGTGACGCGTAGCACAGCGTTTGCAATTGTATTCCTCGCCTGGGTCGCTCCGCTGTGGGGACGCTGCTGTGGCTTCCCATCCCCGGGATGGTGCTCCGCCGCCGAGTGGTCTACTGTCACCACGCTGCCGAGTGTCACTACCGCGCCGTTGACTGTCATGGCGGGCCTTCACCACACTGACCGCCTCTGTCTCTAGTGGGTTCATTACCTTCATGCGGCTGTCAATGACCTTGGACGACTTGCATATCTCCACGGCCTTCTCTAGAGTCAACTTGCGGTCCCTGAACATTTTGGCTGTCAACTTACTGTCTCTAATGCCCACTACGAGTCTGTCTCGCACAAACTCATCCTCCGTATTGTAGTCGCACATGGCCACCTGCGTTCGCAGGTCCGTAATGAAGGCTTCCACTGCCTGGCCCTCCTTCTGCACCATGGTGTTGAACAACCAACGCTCGTAGATGGGGTTCTTCTTCGGCAGACAAATTTCGTCGAACTTTTTGACCACACAGTTAAAGTCTAGTTTGTCCTCTGCCAGTATATCCACGTCACCTACTTTGTGGGCCGCCTCATATTTGAACGTTTTGTAGGTCACTATGGCTTCCCTGCCAGCTGTTGTCAGCAGTAGGGCTGTTTTCCTTGCCCCATCTGTGACTCCTATGGCCATGGCGTACCACTCAAAAGCATCCTTAAATGTCTCCCATCTCTCCGCCACATTCCCTTCATTTAATCTGAGGGCTTCTGGTGGCTTAACTCACTCCATATTCCTTACCTTTGCTTTTTACTCCTGGCACCATGAAAAGATCACTGCACACGTTCATATAGCTGGGTTAGAGTAGTATATTCCCAGCATGCACCATCCAAGATGGCATTCCTTAGTACATACACAAACCGTCAGGTGCCAGCACCACCAGTGGATACCCACACCTAGTAGTATTGATACAGATAACAAAGGAGGAATTTAACCAAAAAGAGTACTATAGCCCCGTTTACACGGGCGATTTAAAACGTTTCATATGAACCCACTTACCTAGATCGACTCACATTTGCTGTGTAGACGCACCTCTGTGACGTTTTAGGGCTGAATCGATTCATATGAAACGCTTCATCTATACCAGCTCGGGAGGTGGTTTATTTGAAGCGATTCAGCTGGTTCCCGGCAGTGTTAGGGCCCGATTAGGTGGTCGCCGGCTACAGGCGCACCACAGGCTGCTGGTTCCCGGCACCAAAACACTCTTTAAACTCTGTCCGTGTAAACGCACCTCAAAAACGCTTCATATAAATCGCCTTGTCTAGAACGTTTCACAATTCCCCGTGTAAACACGGCTTATGAATGGCCCTAACCGTTAAAACCGGCGGCAAACACCGTGAGATACGTTAGACGCGCGTTGGAGGAAAGTATTAGCACTCACAGCTAAGTACCATGGCATATTAGCACTCATATACTTTGCTTTGCTGTTGATGTGTGTGTGTGTGTGTGATTTATAATGTCTAAATGACTCAAAACCACTGTTGAGTTGAGTGAACTGATAGATTCCCCTATTATCACTCACCAGCACACAAGTACTCATAACCAAAAACGTTTACTCAGAGCTCTATACACACACAAAAAAGACCAAAAAAAAGAAAAAAGAAAGAATTTATATATATATATATATATTTTTTTTTTTCCACTCAAACTGGGGATATTAATCTAATCTAGTACAGGGTGATCGGAATTGGTAGACCGATCAAGGGAGTAGAAAGAATGGGGAGACCGGCAGCGCGAAAGGAAAAAAAAGATGGCCCAAAAATTGAAAAACCGCCTGATGACAACGTTGCTAGGGAAGCCATAGAAATCGGCATCACTGACAGTGACAAACAAAATGCCGTCACAAACAGTGACCTACACAACAAATGCAACTCTACACAGTCTTCCTGCTGTGGAGAGTGGAGCTCAACAAAATCAAAGGGAATGTGGGTAGAATGCAATTTCTGCTCTAAATGGATGTGCAACACTTGCATGAAACATAGCGAAGAAGAGGCAGTGTTCCTAAAAAAAAACAGCTTTTTCTGGGCATGCAGCTATTGTGAGCAATCGGCAAAAACACTGCTGCAAAAAACTAAAGAAAGTCTAGTTGGCCAGAAACAACCCCAACCTGACCTAAACACAATGGCAAAGAAAATAGAGGACTTGGAATCATCCATCCAAGCCCAAGTATCTAAGTCGATGGAAGAGGCACTGCCAACTATAATAAAGCAGTGCTTCAGTGAACTGAAGACGGACGTAAACATGTACGTCGAGAAAAACATAACGAAACTCTGGTCTGATATAGCTCGAAGCAACACGACCGGGGAACAAAAAGAGACACGTTCCATTGCCAAATCCAGCCCCATAGAGGCAGTCATGACAAAAGCCATTGTGGCTCAAAAAGTCGCGGAGAAAGCGACTGAAAAAAATCGCCAAGAGAGGGCCATGAATGTAATCATTCACAGGGCACCTGAAAAAATCAGTAGTGAATCAACAGCCAGGAAAACCCATGATCTAGGGTTGGTAGACAATTTGCTACAAGCCATCGGCATAGAAGCGCGACCGAAAAACGCATTCCGACTCGGCCAATATAAGGAGGGTCAGAAATTAAACAGACCTCTCAAAGTTATATTCGAATCAGTTGAAACACAGGAGTCTGTTATGAGCAACTTGAACAAACTCAAGGACGCTCCCGATAAAGTAAAGAACTTAGGAGTATGTTACGATCTCGACAAAGAAGATCGTAAAGCTCTTAGCGAACATGTACAAGCTGCTAAGGAAAAAACTGATCGGTCAAAAAACTCGATATACAAGGTCCGGGGTCCCCCCTGGAACTTAAAAGAGTTAAAAATAAGAAAGCAAGGTCAGGCAGAATAGATCATAGAATAGACTATAAAGTAAACAAAATAAAAACCTTAGAAGTTATGTACACCAACATAGATGTCTTAACTAGCGCTAAAAAGTCATTACTGGAAGTTGAAATCAGTTCTTTGAGACCTGACATTATATGCGTCAACGAAGTATATGCAAAAAATAGATTATACGGGATCAGTAAATTAAGCTTGGAAATAAATGGATATTATCTAATTACCAACTCATTAAAGAAAAGAGGTACGATAATGCACGTTGCAAATCATTTGATAGCAACTCATTTCACCCCAAAAAATGTTTTTGACGAATCAATTTGGTGCGAAATTCTTACTGATGGAGTCATAACCATTTTAGGATGTATTTACCGTAGCCCATCTAGCAGTGAACAAAACAATAATGCTCTTCTAGAATTAGTCAATGAGGTAAAAGAAATGAAACATGATAACCTGGTTATCGTTGGGGATTTTAACTTAAAAGAAATTGACTGGGCCACTGGCATCTTACATTGCCGTGATGACCATTATGCGCGGATTATTTTCGACCACCTAAATGACTGTTTCCTACAACAATTTATTCAGGAACCAACCAGGTTCCGAGGAAATGAGACCCCAAATCCCTTGGACTGGGTCATTTCCAATAAGGATAATCTTATAGATAACATCAGAATAGGCGCCCCGATCGGGAAGATTGACCATGCTGTCATATCCTTCAAAATTGATGTTGAAACAGAAAATTAGACCATCCCACTAAGATACTCATATTATAGAGGGGATTACATTGCCATGAGTAATGATATCAGGTCCCAAGGCTTGCTAAATAAATTTAAGGAAAGAAATGTGCAAGAATGCTGGGACCTGTTTCAAAATGTGTTATCAGGTGCTATCAAAAGGCATGTACCACTAAGAAAATTCACAACCAGGAAACAACCTCCTTGGTACTCCAGAGATATTACCACTGCCAGAAAATTGAAAAACAAAGCATGGAATGTCTACTTCAATAATAAGACATTTGAAAATTGGGAAAAATACACTGTCGCTAGGAATGCCGCAAATGACATTGTCAGTGGACACAAAGAGACTTTTGAGGACAAAATTGTCCAAGACATTAAGAATAACCCGAAAGATTTCTGGAGTTATGCTTCACATAAATAAAAAAATGGCAATGGCATACCAGCTCTAACCAATAGTGACGACAAACTAATCATAGATGATGAAGGCAAAGCTGAACTACTCAATGAGTTCTTCATCAGTGTGTTTACCAATGAAAATACGGATAATATCCCACCCTCTCCAGATTCATGAGTCACAGAATTCATCAGTGACGTTGATATAACAGACGGTAAAGTAGAAAAATTAATTGAAAAACTAAATGTCTCCAAGGCACCTGGGCCAGATGGGATCCATGCAAAAATCATCAAAGAGTGTTCTGAGCAAATTGGACCTATTTTGACATCTCTATTCCGTAAAAGCCTATTTGAAAGGAAAATACCCAAACAATGGAAAGATGCTGATGTCAAATCCCTGCATAAAAAGGGACCAAAACGCCTGGCATCAAATTATAGACCCGTGCTGTAAAATGCTAGAAAGAATAATCTGAGATCGTGTCGTAGAACACTTGGAAAAACTAGGATTGGTATCTCCAAACCAACACGGATTCACTGGAGGCAAATCTTGCCTGACACAACTACTAGAAGTGATGGAAATTTGGACTGACTGGCTGGATCATGGCTTGGCATGGGACACCATCTATCTGGACTTCTCCAAAGCCTTTGATAGTGTGCCCCACAAAAGGCTATTAAACAAAATCAAAGCTCTGGGAATATCCGGATCAATTTCTGAATGGATACAGGACTTCCCGTCTGAGAGAAAGCAAAGGGTAGTCGTAGGTAATAAAAAATCTTCCTTTAAGAATGTCACCTCAGGAATAACTCAGGGAAGTGTGCTGGGACCAATATTATTTAAAATATTTATAAATGACCTGCCAGGCAGTGTCTCATCAAACCTAAAAATATTTGCAGATGATACAAATTAAGGTCTTTCGGGTCATAAAAGATGTAAGAGGATATTCTGAAACTTGCACAATGGTCCAAGAAATGCCAATTGCCCTTCAATGAAAAGAAGTGCAAAATTATTCATTACGGGAAAAATAATCCTCATTATGCCTATAATATGAAGAACGGTGTCCTGCAACAAGATAGCTATGAAAAGGACTTGGGTGTAACCTTCGACACCAAACTCTCCTTTCAGAAACACATGAGGACTATCATCTCAAACCTGCTAACCAGAGAGTAAGAATAATTAAAAGAACTTTCCATCGCCTCAACAAGAACAATTTTCTCATTCTATTTAAGTCTCTTGTTAGGCCAATTTTGGAATACTGTCCACAAATTTGGAGCCCAATTTTTCGGAAAGATATTCTGGAGATCGAAAAGGTTCAGAGACATGCAACAAAATTAGTTGTAGCTATAAAGGACCTACCCTATGAACAAAGGCTTAGGGAATTGAAACTTTCTACCCTTTCCTACAGAAGGAAAAGAAGTGACATAATTGAAGTATTTAAAATTATTAAGGGTTTTGATAAAATAGATATGAACAAATTTTTCACCTTGAATAAAAGAGAAGGCAGTCGGGGCCATACTCTCAAACTAGTAAAACCCAGAGCCATTTCAAAGTTAAGGCAACATAGTTTCTCAAACAGGATCAAAAATATATGGAACAGTCTCCCACAAAATGTTATTGATGCGGAGTCAATTAATTCATTCAAAAATAGATTAGAAAAAGCATGGGCTGATGATCCAGGGAAATTTGACCCCTTATTCACCACATGCTACTAATTACTCCTTGTGTTGCTTATTTACTTGCACTCAAGCAAGAATGAGAGACAAATAAGTGTTCACACTTCCTGTCTACCATTTGCTATATCGCTATATAGACCAACATTTTGATATTGGTTAGTATGGTAGTAGTCATACTATTACTTATATCCTATTCACATTAATTTTTATCTCTACCTACTATGGGGCAAATTATCTAACTACCATATTCCTGAGTCTGAAATAAAGAATTGATTGAATTGAATATGCAATCATAAAATACTTTAAATCCTATTTTCCTGTAGTTATATCGGTTATTTCCACCACAAAAAAGAGTTTTGGATTAAGCCACCATTTTGTCCACCCGGTGTCATGGTATACAACCCCTGCCTGATCGCAGCCCCTGTCGTGGCTTCTGCGCATGCGCAGAGGTAGTAAACAAGCTCAGCTCGGCTGCAGAACGACTACACACTGCCAGTGTCTATTAAAGATTAATAGAAATGCACAACCCTAACCATATAAATTTAATATAATCTGTTCGTTGGATATGTTTTCTATATATGTTCCAGGGGGTTTGTTTCTAGGTGGTGTATAGTTTCATAGATATTTCACTTTTTCTGTATGAAGATTGCACTGACACTCAGAATATCCCAACTTTCACTATTTAGTCTATTATCTCTGTTTTTAATACTTTCAGCATAAATTGCTCTTAGGTTACATTAAATACTTCAGATCTTCCTCTACAATCGCGCATTAAGATATTTTTAATCGATCCACTGAAAGTTTTTTAATTTATTTTACAAAAATAAATGCTTAGTCAACTGTCTTCACGACAGGGGCTGCGATCAGGCAGGGGTTGTATACCATGACACCGGTGTGTGTTGGAGAAGGGTCCACAGCGAGGAACGGAACAAAAAAGGGTGACCACTGGATCATATTGAGCATACCCTTGCAGGAATAGTTTCCCATTCTTTAAGTCCTGATATTGTGTGATTTAAAGAGAAGTTGATGTAGATAAATTAAAAATATACTTCAAGAACTTTAATCTGTGCAAAAGACACATATATATGTGTAACTATAGCCGTGTTCACAGACAACTTTAGGCCGCGCCAAAAAGTGACTCGGGTGACCCGAGTTGATTAATCGGATACGACCGAGTGCAGTTGTGCCTTCCGGTTATTAACACACAGCTGTGCGTCTGGACTGCAAAATGCTATGCGCACTACCAGATTTCACGCTATGCGCGCGCTCGGGCAGTGAGGGATGTTGACAGGTGTATTTACATGGATACCGGCTTGCACCTGTGGCCATCTCCATCCTCAGACATGACTACCACCCTTCGACCTCTGGTATAGTGAGCATTATACAACTCTAGAGCGGCCCATATCTAGACGTGATGTTCTTTTCTACTAGAAAATAGAAAGGCAAGTAAATGTAGGTATTGAGTGTTCCATTCCCCTTGAAACAACGAATTATAGGCCTACCGTAACTAACTTACCACGTAAGTACTACTATACTATAGTCAGTACTCAGAGTAGACTTTTAAGTCGTGTTCACACGGGCAATGTAAATCGATTCGTAGAAATCGACTTGTATAGTTCGGGTTACATTTCACATGTGAACGCGCGGCTGAGTCGGATTAGGGCTGAATCGATTCGTGTGATCTGGATACTGTAAACCACTTGTCGAGGTAGTGTACGTGAATCGATTTCTGTGAACCGATTTATTTTGCCCGTGTGAACGCACTGAGGCGGATTAAGGACGTTTGTTGTTGGGTGTTAGTTTGTTGACTTTCCGGTCGATCAAAAGCGCATATTATATAATTTAGTCTATGAAACCGCTAGCTGTGCACAGATATTTTTTTCATCATTTATTTTTAGGGTTTCACTGCCCAGCAGAAGTTTTGACCCTTCCAAACCAATACGATTCAGTCCATACATATCTAGGTTGAACCCACACTCTCGTGGCGACGTCGACGAACCCAAACTGGCGCTGGTTAGTATCGACTTGCTCATGCGCTGATATCGATTTCCGGCCCAAGCACTGCCCGTGTGAACGCAAAACACTTTCAAACTAAATCGATTCATATGATTCGCTTTGTCTAAATCGCTTTAAACTTTTCCCGTGTGAACACGGCTTAAGACTTAAGCCCTGTTCACACACGGGCGTTAAGTCGCCTCAACTAGTTTGCCTTGTCTAGTTCGGCTCACATTGGCCGTGTGGATGCGACGCTGAAGCGGATTAGGGCTGAGTCGATTCATCTAGTTCGCTTCAAGTAAACCACCTAGCGAGGTAGTCTAGATGAAGCGAACTAGCTTAAGTCGGCCCATCTTGCTTGTGAGGACAGTAGCGGTTTACTTTGAGGTGGCTTAAGCATGTCACACGCATGCGCAGTCGAGACCTGAGTTTGTTGATTTTCTGGTCGATCAAAAGTGCATAATATATAATTTGGTCTATGAAACTGCTAGCTGTGCACAGATATTTTTTTCATCATTTATTTTTAGGTTTTCACTGCACAGCAGAAGTTTTGATCATTCCAAAACAATATGATTCAGTCGATACATATCTAGGTCGAACCCACACTCTCTCGTGGTGATGTCGACTAATCGAAACTGGCGCTGGTTAGTATGAACTTGCTCATGCACAGATATCGATTCCCGCCTTAAACCGCCCCAAGTACTGCATGTGTGGACACGACTCACTTTCACGTGTAGTTCGCCTCATCTAGTTTGCCTTATCTAGTTCGGTCTAAAGTTGTGTGTGTGAACAAGGCTTAAGATAAAGGATTCACCCTGTAGCCTACTCGCAGTACCACAAGTAGGCATACAGGGTGAATCTTTTATCTAACTAAGACTACATAGTCTTAGTCTACTGACTACTCTGAGTAGTAAAGTAGGATACATAGTAACCTACTACATACTAACATAGGCTAAGACGATTGTTGTTTGTTTGTTGTTTTATGTCCTAGCAACATCTACATCATATCAGGACGGGTACTGACTTGTGACAGTGTGCACTCATAGCGACTTTATAGTGCTGTCCCACTGGGAAACTAGGCCACTGGCACCATGACCTGGTATCCCACTCAGTCACATTATCCTGGCACTGAGCACACCAGTTCTTGCCCTGTCCTAATAATGCCGCGCACCTGGCTAGGAAGCGACAAGTATCAATTTTTAATTCATTGGTTTGACTCGACCATGGTTCGAACCCACGACCCCATGATCTACCAGCACAGGAGACGGATGCTCTAACTCATTCGGCCATCCCGTCTGGTCTGGCTAAGACGAAGTCTTGCCTATAAAGACTAAGTAATAATAATAGTAGTAGGCCTACATGTGGCACCTCTCTAATCAGACATTCCATACTTTGGCAATTTATTTTTGGTTTTGGACTTTATATTAGATCACTAGATTACATGATTGCTAGTTAGATAAAAGATTCACCCCATACTACAGTACAGGGGCGAAAAACAACCCTATATAAAAGCTGGCGAAAAATGGGGAAATGAAATGAGACCCTAATGGGGGACATCCGGGGTAGTTCATTTGTTGACACTAGATGGCGCATCGGTACCAGTGGTCCTAAATGGCCATTGACAATGCACTGAGTTCGCCGGTACGCGAGAGTGCAAAACGTTTACTTTATTCAAAATTAATAGAAATACAGAACCCTAACCTTATAAATTTAATTTAGTCTATTCGTTGTATGTTTTCTATATGTATACCAAGCGGTTTGTCTCTAGGTGTTGTGGCTTTAGAGATATTTGACTTCTTCTGTATGAAGTTTGTTCACGGCCATTGACAATGCACTGAGTTTGGCGGTACGCCCAGTGCAAAATGTTTACTTTATTCAAAATTAATAGAAATACAGAACCCTAACCTTATAAATTTAATATAATCTATTCGTTGTATGTTTTCTATATGTATACCAAGCGATTTGTCTGTAGGTGTTGTGGTTTTAGAGATATTTGACTTCTTCTGTATGAAGATTGCTCACGGCCATTGTCATTGACAATGCACTGAGTTTGGCGGTACGCCCAGTGCAAAACCTTTACTTTATTCAAAATTAATAGAAATACAGAACCCTAACCTTATAAAATTAATATTATCTATTCGTTGTATGTTTTCTATATGTATACCAAGCGGTTTGTCTGTAGGTGTTGTGGTTTTAAAGATATTTGGCTTCTTCTGTATGAAGATTGCTCATAGCCATTGGGTTTGCAGTGTGACAGTGTGCCGAATAGGCCCACTCGTTCAGTAGAGACGCGAACGGCAGGAATTTGAACTAAAAAGTCGGAGGTCCCCCATTCCACAATCAAAGAAGCAAAATATATTCTTCACCTACCTGGATGTATTTACCCTTACCTTTTGAGTTGTTCAGTCAATTATATCCATAGATGCCTGAAGTTTAAAATCTGGATGGACATATCTACATGTCAGCCATTTTGAGAGTCCAGTCTAGGTCATTTTGATTGGCTGATGTAGTCAGGTGGTACATTTTGATTGGCTGAGGTAGTCTTGTGGTACAAACAGTTCATACAAATATTGAGGATTTATTTCATGAACTCTATCACTGCAAACTGATTTTGTGTCACTGAGCTTGATATTATGTGATTTGGACACTATGAAGAATATATATTGAGGGGAATTGGATACAATGGATTGTGACTATTGGATTTTAATCAACATATGGTAGGAAAGGTAGGAGAGGCCATCCACTGTGAGAGACATTTTCGCCAGCTTTTACACATATTCTGTTGGTTCACCGCTGAACACAGCGGTGAATCTTTTATCTAATTGCTAGTCAGCTTTTTGCAAATATTGATGTTCCAGCCTTCCAGGAATCTAAAGATATGTACATACATCATTTGTAATCGATTTACTTTAGCTGGACTAACTAAATCGATTTAGTGGAACATTCACGCACTCAACTTAAGCCAACTTAGGCTAAGTTGGTTCAACTAATCCAGCTCACAAACCGGTTTACATGAAGTGAACTAGTTGAGTCAACTTAGCGCTAAATCAATTTAACAGTACGATCATACAGACATCTTAATTCGAATTAGTTAAGCCGGTTTACCATGTATGTGTGAATGGGGCTTTATATTCAAATTTATTGCTTGACCTGACAAGTCAGAAACTACTATATAGGGACTTGTGAAAATTGGAGAGCATTATCTCAGAGTTACCTCTGCCATCTGGAGGCATTGGTTCAAAGTGTTGTATGTAGGCTAACATTTTGATAATGATTAGTATTGTAAGTTCATACTTGTATGTTATTCACATCTATTCTTATAGACATGTGTACTACATACTATGGGCCACTTTATGTAACTGCCACAATGCTGAGTCTGAAATAAAGTATTGAATTGACCTTGGGGCATTAATGGGGTCTGACCGGTCACAGTTTCAAGCTAGGGAAATTAGAGCCGATAAATAATATTAGACAGCAATATTACAATAATAGGATAACAAGCTGTTGGAATATGCTACCTGCTGAAGTGGTTAGTGTGCCATATTACTGTATCAGGTTGTGATACAGATGAGTATTAATGTTTCTGTCGTCACGCATTTTCTGTAATTTGGCAATAGTCAGGTCCCAAGGTTGCCAGATTAAAGAGGTACAACCTGCAATACTAATAGTGGTAGTAAAAAGAGGTTGACTAACATCTACATAATAAGAAACTGCTCCCAAATTGGTATTACTACCAATCTGTGCAAAAGACACATTCTGGAATGGTTATTGAACTGTATGTCACAATTTATTTTTAGAATGCATGTGATGTCAAAAGAACAGATACCGATAGAAAGAGCTTGGATGGCGCTTAAATATGTTACTCATATAACTTTTCCAAAAGTAAATCTCAAGACAGTTATGTAAATTTGAATTAGGGCAAATCTGTCCAATTATATCCTCTTTGTTCTATAGTAAAGCAGCTAAAAGATGTGACCGAAAATACAGATGTTCTTCAAATGCTCATATTTTCTAATGCAAGAGATATATATATATAAATACATGCACACACACACACTTCATGTGTATGTTTCCAACTAACACTACTTTTCATTAATACTTTTGGAGCTAAAAATGATAAATTAGGTTCTATTTCAAATTTCTCTCTAAATAATATCAAGAAGTTAAAACAGTTTTTTGTGTGTACATTTGTTGATTAAGCAGGCAAAATTTAAATTGCAGACTATTGGTCTTCCTCATTCCACTGTCAGCTGCCCTATCTTGGTAATGGCAAACACCAGGCTAATTAGCGACAGATATACATTTTTAAGTAATTGATTTAACTCAACTCGGTGGCCCAAATCCCACAACCTACCAAACTGGCGGAGTACACTCGACTGTTGGTTTCATGTCCTAGCAACAAGTAAGGTCATATCAGGATGGATATTGACTTGTAACAGTGCTCACACTCATGGCGACTTCATAGTGCTGCAACCCCTGGAAAACAAGGCCACCAGCATCATGACCTGCTATCCCACTGTCACATTATGCTGATACTGAGCTACATGGGCCCATAATTTCGAATTGTGGTTGATCCGGCGGAGGAAGCTTGAGATGCTCACAATTACATCACTAAGCGGTGCATGCACCCCCCCCCCCCCCCCCCCCCCCCCTCCCCCCCCCCCCCCCCCCCCTGCGCCCTCTGCTTTTGCAGCTTGACCCACATTCAGGCTCTGATTTCAAAGCAGATTTTTTTATTTCGACACACCCGCGTCCACCCACGCACACCCACGTCACAAAGCTTTCGGAAGCAACTTAAAAAGTCACCCACATCACACAGCAGGATGCAGCGAACACGCCGCGCCATAAACCCGAGGGGCTGACCGCCGTGAAGTGCGCCACCAAGAGAGCGACTCCATCACGTCGCAAGATGGCGGGCCATCCCCACAGCCCCCCCCCTCGCCACCAGCAGTCGGCGTGCATGAAGAAGCCGTCGGCGAGGGCGAAGCAAGCCGATGGGATGGTAAGGATGCAAGCCTCCATCGGCGCCATCGAGAAGCGCTGGTAAGCGCTGGAGGCACACACTGCCCAGCAGAGAAGGGAAATGGTGGCGCAGAGCAAAGTGCTCGCGGAAGCCACCGCCGCACTGGCGGCTGCCACAGCCAACATGCTACCGCAAAGCCAACCGCTCGCTGTCCGCGCCCCGTACGCCACCGACACGGCGCCGGCACATATCAACAGACCGATGCCGTGCCAGGACGCTGTCACCAGCCTACCTGAGCGCCACGCCAGGTAGGGGTTGCACCAGCTCGCACACATGCCGCGACATCCGACACGTGAGCCTGACGAGCTTCTGGTCCTCGCCATCCCCATAGCCACAACACCGGAGCGAGCACCCTTACGACATGCATCGGGCGGCCCGTGCCTCTGGCCCGAGTGTGACAGGAAGCCGAGAACACCACACCGACGACGACGCATACAGCAGAGGTACCCGCTCTACGGCCGAGGAGGCGGTCCGGCTGATCGTGGCGGTGGCGGATGGCAAGACTAACACAAGGAAAAAAGGTATCCCTTCAAAGTATTTATTCCCTTACGATCTGGTAGAGTGGGGGTATGAAGGAAAATCTATCAATAAAGGGGGAGGCGACCCGGGAGGAATATACGCTGACCCTGAAGTGCCTCGAGTACCAGCGGGCATTCCCGTCTGGCGCCCTGGAGGCCCTATCCCGCCACCAGGAGATGGTGGACAAGGATAACTGCTCCCTGTCCTGGCCAGTCATGAGGCGGTACTTGGAGGAGATATTCACCAGGATAGCGGACGGGCGGCTCCCTGGCGGATGGAAGGATATGGCTGCAGTAAACGCTGTACGGATCGAGATTATCGCCATGGCGGGACACACCTGAGCCACCACTGCGAGCTCGGCTGACCACCAGCACGGCAGGCAGCAACAGCAAAAAGCGGGCGCAGACCCCCACAGCCATTACGACAAGGAGGCGATGGGTGTGCCCTGACCGGCTTGGAATAAGGATCCCGGGACGTGCGACAAGGCGGCCAAGGGGGAGTCTGCACGGCACGGGCGCCCAAAGACTCACCCACATGTGCGGGTACTGCACCAATGTGAGGAGGATTGTCACCAACCAGGCCAGCTGCTACTCGAAGAAGTCCAGGGACAGGCCCGGTAAGAAATCGCAGTTGGATCTTTAGCACACCGGCGGGCCGCTGAAACACCCCCGCCCCGCTGTGTCATAGAAGATGACTCCCGTGCCTGTGCCCCGACTTCCCGTATGGCAGCTGAGCGCCCCAGCTCCGCCCCACCGTTTGTTGACATTCTCGGGAAGCCATGTGGCTCCCCCACCCAGGCATTCCCTCCGCTAGGGCATTCCCTGGAACCTCCGGGAATGACGTCACGCCCGCAAACGGTTTCCGGCGGTACAGCCGGCCCTATGCACTCATAGCAGACACGCTGGAACAAGTGAATAAGCCCCGACCCCGGGACGTCACGCCGCATGCTGAGGCTGGTTCCCGACCAGCCCAG
This sequence comes from Branchipolynoe longqiensis, assembly GCA_030323885.1. NCBI lineage: Eukaryota > Metazoa > Annelida > Polychaeta > Phyllodocida > Polynoidae > Branchipolynoe > Branchipolynoe longqiensis. The sequence continues at coordinate 117,987,577 of CM059187.1, read as the reverse complement.
CCCCCGACAGCCGCCGGTCACCATGCCACCCGGCACGTAAACATAAGCGTGAACTCAGGTATCTGTAGCGTCAACTCAGGTATCTGTAGAAGAGAGTACCTGGGGCGCCCCCACGTCCACAAGCTTCCAGCGGCCTCCAACATGGCCTGCCGCATGTTGCTCAAGGGCAGAGGCGCGTTCTGCTGGTCCGCGGACGTGTCCCGGGCTTACCGACAGCTTCGAGCAGACCCCTTTTCGAGCCCGCCCTTCTGTATAACTGTCGACGGCCGCCTGTACCTCGACATCGCTCTGCCATTCGGCTGCTGCACGTCAGACGCGGTATGTGTCTGCGTCACTGCGGCGGTGTAGTGGATGTTACAGCAACGCGGTTTCTTCAGCCTCGTCCACGTCAATGACTTTGTGCGCTGCAAGGCCTCCTTCTTGCGGGCGATGCGTGCCTTCGACGCCCTCCGCGTGATCTGTGCCGGACTCGGGCTGGCCCTCACCCCCAACAAGTACTGCTTCCCCACCGTGACGTTGGTCTGGCTGGGGATAGAGCTCAACACGGAGGCACTAGTCCTCCGCATCCCCGACCAAAAACTCTAGGAGGTCATCGGCGACTGCTCGCGCTGGCTCACCCGGCCCTCCCTTACTAGGAAGGCGCTCCAGTGGCTTGTGGGCCGCCTCGCCCAGATAAGCACATGCGTGCCTACGGCCAGGAAGTTCATATGCCGCATGCTCCACAGCTTACGAGCCGCCCCCACGACCGGCCCCGCCAACTTGGACCTCAACCTTAAGCGCGACGTTTGCTGGTTTCGTGACTTCGCGCCCAAGGGCAACGGTGTCTGCCTCGGCCCGCCCCCCCTTTGCGCCTCCAGTGGGTCATTGAGTGTGACTCCTGCCACTTCGGCGGGGGCGCCTTCTCCCGCGACAGGTGCTTCTCGGAGGCCTATGACGAGGCGATGGTCACTGCGTACCCGGCCATACATGAGCTCGAGGCCACTAACCTTGTCCTGGTGGTGCAGACCCTCAGGCCGGAGGCCCTGGGCGCCTATGAGGTCGTCGTCAACACTGAGTCGGGCCGCGCCACCGACCCCACCCTCAGTGCCTGCGCCGGTCAGATATGGCTTATCGCGGCGCTCGGATCGAAGTCCGCCACAAGCCATATATCGAGCTGGTCCTCGCGGATGCTCTGAGCTGCGCACTCTACTCTCGGGTCACCCTAGATATTGTTTGCGAGCAGTGCCGCATAAGGGGGATATCGCGCATAAGGGCGACACACTCCCCAGACATATTCACCTAGGAACTCTGACTCCTCTTCCCCAGATTACGACTGGCGGGCGCACAAGCACCTCATGACTCTCCACCGCGCGGCCCTCGCCCCCGGGACCTGGCACAACCACGATCGCCACGCCAGGAGGTACCTGGAGTTCATTCTCGAGTGGGGCATCGACCACCTGGCCCCCGCCCCGTACGATGTCGGCCAATTCATCGCCCAATTCATTGCGGAAAAGGTGAGGAGGGCCGGTGAGAAGCTCTTCACTGTTCCCGTCAGGAGGGCCCTCGCCATCACCCCAGACATGATCCCCCGGGTCTATGCCCACATGCGCTCCCTAGGGCATCTCGGTGTCGCCCCGTGGGCAGCCGTCGTCATCGCATACTTCACCTTCATACGCCAGTCGAACCTGCTGTCGCCCTCCCATGCCCCGTGGGGAGGCCCGCACACGCTGCACTGCAATGATGTTCGGGGTGCCCACGGCGGCCTCCGCATCCAGATCTCCTCTGCCAAGACCATCCGCACCCCGGCACAGGCCATCTCGCTCTTCGTCCCCGCGCATCCTGGATCGCCCATGTGCCCCGTCTGCACGTGGGAGAGGGTGGTTGCCCTGGTGCCTGTCTCGGGTGACGCCCCGGCATTCCTCACCCAAGCTGGCATGCCGCTAACTGCCCATGACGTCACCCCCCTGCTTCGAGCCGCCCTCGAGGACGTCGGCATCCCGAGGGCTGCCAGGTACACCCTCCACGGCCTCCGCAGGGGTGCTGCCCAGGCCGGTTCCTCCAGGGGGGTGGACCTTTCCGCCATTATGGCCCAGAGGACCTGGGAGTCTGACGCAGTGTACGCGTACCTGCCCAGGGTGGTGCCCACAGACGCCCCAAGAGCATTGGCATTGTGCTTTGGGTCGGCTCCCGGGCCTACCTCCTCGGGTTCCCAGGTCCTCCCTCTACCCTCAGCAGACATTGAGCAGGTGGACTGAACCCACACCTCAAACGCCATTTAGAACAATTAAACATCTACTTAAACCGTTGTAACCTTTATATTGTGTACTGAATAACCCCCCCCCCCCCACCCCTTTTCCCACACCAGTCCAAGGCTTCCTCTGTCTGAATTGGCCCATGATTTCGAATTGTGGTTGATCCGGCGGATGAAGCCTGAGAAACTCACATCACTAAGCGGCGCATGCGCCCCGCCCCCCCTCCTCCACTTTCGCAGCTTGACCCGCATTTGGGCTCCGATTTCAAAGTGGATTATTTTACCACCCCCAACTACCCTCTTTATTAAGGCCACTTCATGGGGGTCGGCTCCCGGGGCCTACCTCCTCGGGTTTCCAGATCCTCCCTCTACCCTCAGCAAACATTGAGCACGTGGACTGAACCCACACCTCAAACACCATTTAGAACATTTACTTAAACCGTTGTAACCTTTAAATTCTGTATGGAATAAACCCCCCCCCCCCCTTTCCCACATCAGTCTCAGGCTTCCCCTGTCCGAATCAGGATATGTAGCTACAATTATGAATATAAATGTGTAAGTCATTGGTTTGACTTGATCAGATTTCGAACCTTCAACCTGCCATATGTCTTTGGTAATCTAACCAAAATATCGGGAAGCATTTGTTTTACATGATACTTGTCAGATATTGACAAATATGTATGTTTGATTTTTTTAAATGATAAATATATTTTTTTACTTACTTTCACATGAAATGAGCAGTTATTTTTCAACATACAATTCATTTTCACCTCAATTAATTGTTATCAAACATTAAAAATCTAGGCAGCATGTGGTCTATGTCACCAAAAATAGAAGTCCTTTCTATATAAAATCCAACAACAGGGTTAACATAAGCAAACGTCATGCCGAACAGACTAGCCTATTGATGCTGAAATCGCCGTTTTGGACCGATTACAACATGTCTACTCTATGTTATAGAAACTAAGGAGTAGGATTTTAAAGTGAGGTATCTTGAGAATACCCGTTGCTCAATGTGTCTGTGTTGATATTCCTATTTGCCTAGATTTTGATCCGTATATCCAGCTTAGATACTGGTACACTCATTGACCATTTATTGCAGTAGGGTAGCCTGGACCTACTGTGCTTCAATCCTTGAAAACAGGTCCTTGCACTTAAACTTAAAGGGACCCGGGCCCTGTCATTCTAGTTACCCTGATTTTAAAACTAGGAGTGCATGACATTCAATTTGATTCAATACTTTATCTCAGACATGTTCAACTTCCAGTAGTTCCAAGCTTTCTCACAGGTGGTGCATGGTTCCAACTTGTACTCACCTGTGACCTAGCATGGTCATGTGACATCCAATTTCCATTCTGACTCAGTTTTTGGTTTATATGATAAAGATCACTAGCCAAGTTACCCAGCTTAGACTTGTACTGTGGAATATTTCTCACAGCCTAGAGCCTAGTTCTATTACTTGTCCAGACACAGATATTATATTATATGTGAATTATAATGTATTATAATAGACCACTCTTGACGCAAAGAGATCCACCTCCGGTTTGCCAGAAGTCATACAAATTTCATTAAATATTTGTTTATTTAATTTCCATTCTAGGTGGTTTGTAAACTTATGTGACCGCATGTCTGCCAGTACTTTCTCTACACTGGGGATATGGGTTCTTGTAAGCCAATTTCCATGCCATTGGGCCCATTCCCAGATACTGATTGCTTCTCGGAGGTAGTCCTCTGATCTTGTGCCTCCCATATTCTTTACATATGCTAATGCCGTAGTATTATCTGTTCTCACCCTTATGTGTGGATTCTCTGTTTTACACAAATTTTTAGTCCAACAAATGTAGCCTTTAATTCAAGGAGGTTAATGTGCGCCATCTCCTCTGGCTGCCAGCACTGTCATGTCTGCTCATGCTGGGTATGTGCCCCCCCATCCCTCAAGAGAGGCATCTGTGAAAAGTTCTATTTCTGGTATTTCCCTTCTAATTTTTCTCGGTATCTCTAGATTTTGTAACCACCAGATCAAATCATCTACACCCTCACGTGAAACCCACATTGTATCCTCAAAGTTGCCTTTACTTCTTTTTAGCACTTTTATTTTACCCCTTTCAAGTTGCTTAAAATGTGCCCCCGCATATTCTACTGCCGGTGAATAGGCTACCATTAACCCTACTACTCCTTCCACCGGCCTAATAGATGGTAGATCTGTCTCCAGCATTTCTGTTGTTGCATCTCTAAATTTGTCCACTTTTTCTAACGTTAATGATACGTCCATTTTGACAGAATTTATGTCAAAACCCAGTAACTTTAAGCACTGTGTAGGTTTAAGAACTGATTTTTCCCTATCTATAGTGAACCCCAGTCCTTCAAACAGTGACACTACTTCTGAAATAACTGTTTGACATTCCCCTGAAGGCTTCCCCAAGACAAAACTGTCATCCAAGTAAGGGAAACAGTTATATCCCTTCTCTCCCATTTCTGAATAGATGGGCTTTAATAGCTTGGTAAAAATCCTAGGCCCTGGTGCCAACCCAGTGGGTAGGACTTGATACTCAAGTAGAGAGTCTTCCCATCGAAAATATAAATATTTTCATTGGGACTGCTTTACATTTGCTGAATAATAAGCATCTGTTAGGTCAGCACTAGCCATCCATGCTCATTTCTCTGACAGATCTATAGCTGTTTTAAGATTAAACATTTTAAAATGTTCATATTTTATCAATAGATTTAACTAAGTGAGATCTAGAATCATCCTAAATTTTCCATTTGGTTTAGGTCTCAGAAAGATATTCGACACCCATTGGTCCTGTACTGAATTGACTTTCTTCAACACTCCTTTCCTTACTAGTTTAGACACTTCTTCCTCAACATAGTTCCTTTCTGCATTATCCATTTTAAATGAGAACGGCTCCCTACAGGAGTATTTATAAACGGTATCGTTAGACCCTTTACACAATTTTAAATCCATTTATCGGAGGTCAAAACCTTCCACCGTTCTATGTTATTCATTATATTACCAGCTCTAAATTTTGAGTGTATAATAACCCACTTACCAGACTCTAATTGATCGTAGGAGGCAAACACCTGGTTTGGGTGCCTCATTTCTGAAAACCCCGTGAGGGGGTTCCCCGACCATGCCCCCCTCTCAGGACAAATGTTTCTTCCAAAGTGCTTCTCTGGCGCAGTGGTATGTGCTCCCCAGATGGACGAGCCTCTGAACCCATGGCCTCGTGCATGGTTGTTACCCCTGAACTTGTTATAGGGCACTCCCGGCCTATGTTGATGGTCAAAATTATTCCTTCTTTTTCCATGGTAGGCGAAATTTGTATTCATACAATTGTCCGATGCCTTCACTGACTTCAAAAGCTGCTTATTCTGGTCCCCCAGGTTTTCCACAAGAAGATACTCGGTTGGCTCTGGCAGCTTACCATACACATCACACTTCGCCTTAATCAGCTCCTTGCCTAAGTGGGAATGCACCACCTTTCCTACACTCGCTACACGATCCACGCGTATCTGACTATGTGCCGATACCAACATCTTGATAGCATTTAGTACATGCAGGGCCTGTGCATCCAACTCTGGATCTGCATCACCTCTCTGCAGAATTAAATCCATTGTAGGAACAATGGTCGTTAACGCCCCTAACACTCCCTTAGAGACCGTCAACAAAGAATTCTCACCTTCCTTACGGCTTTCAGCGAAATGGATTTCCTCATTTAAAATCTGAATCCTAGCCGCTGGGACATCCACCAGCCTAGTGTAATGTTGTGACACATCCCGGATGGTCTTCAAATGCTTGGGCGCTCCCATATTTGGGCCCCCATAATAGTGGTGTATCATGCCCGCCATTGTCTCACTGACAGTAATCTGCAGTGTCACCAAGCTTTTCACCTTCTTATAGATTTCTTGCAATTCGGTTAACCCTGGTCCTTTGTGTAACCCATTGGCTAACTTGAACTCCCTTCTCACCTTGGTCTTGGTCATAGTAGTAGCTGTTGGCGTAGTATCACTAGTCAAAACCGGCGTACTGGCCACTTCTACCGAGAGTGGCTTTGGTGGAGGAGGCACCTTGAATGAACTAAACGGCAAATGTTTCATGGCATCGTTAACAACTTCCTTGACTTGGTCGCCGCCTTCACTGAATCTGGGTCTGCTGGCCCTCAATGCTTTCAGGTGTTCTCAAGTTTTTATATCCTCATTGATGTCATCCTCCTCCTCCCAGTACTGAGCCTCATGCTCCTCTTCATCTTCCTCCTCGTAATGCTGCCATGTGCACGCACCGCCATCTTGACCCACATACGTGTCAATGTCTGTGTCACCATTATGACCTACATACCCTCATGTTCCGCTGAAGCATCTCGTTCAGCCGCTGCCCAAACCACACGCATACTGTCACGTAGCTGTTCAATTTCATCATGAAACTCTCCGCTTCTTTTCTAAGAAGGGCTACTTCTTCAAACATACGCTTCAAATCCCCCATATCAGGTTGGACTTGGGGAGGAATTTGAGCTTCTACTGGCATTTGCGTCTCGGGTAATTTAGCCTGTGGTTTTTGCTTTGAATCTGCCGCCATTTTCTTGCGTGTTTTAGACTTAGACGCTCTGGGTATATCAGCCTCACCCTCAGGATCGCTCACTAACTTCTTCGATAGCGGTGGTTGATGCTCTACGGACATCATTTTTGTCATAAGTTCACTCAGCAAATTGCGACCACACCATCTGTTAACGCGCAATGTGTGTTTAGATTCGGCCAAAAACCATGTCCTGTGCACTTGCTTTCGCAGTCCTGTACTTCAGTACGTCGTTCTGCAACGACATCATGAACAACACATTAGAATGGTCTGACACGCTAACAATATAATCACCACCACCTCCAACTCGCTGTTGCCTGTCCGCTGCCGAGTTGCTAACTGAAGCCATATCTGGTCTGCGCGGGCATGACCTCTCCCCGGGTACTTAACTTCTGGTATTCTGAAGATGAAGTAAGAACCCTCAATTTGTCAACCAATCTTGTCACCCAAGCCATCAGCGCAAGCTCAATAAGACATACCATTCCTAGTGGCCACACAGCCCTCAGTCCTAACATCGATGTTTGTTTGTTGAGACTTTACATCCTAGCAACATTTACGGTCATAATCAGGATCTGTTCCGACTTGTGAGAGTGCGTTCTGATGGCGACGTTATAGTGCTGCCACCGTCCTGATATGACCTTAGATGTTGCCAGGACGTTAAACTCCAACGACCAACCATTGTAGTGATGCCCCATTGCGAGACAGGGCCGCTAGCACATTAACTTGTTCCTGAGCAAATCAGTCCCTGCCCTCTCCTAGTAATGCCCTGTACCAGGTACCAGGTAGTGACAAGTATCAATTTTGTAAGTCATTGGTTCGGGGTTCGAGCCCATGCTCTCCCACCTTGTAAAACAGCTAGTCCTTCGCCTATTCATTTATAAAGATATTATTGCTTAATTAATTAATGTATTTTTCTTCCTAATTGCATTCCTACGTAGTTGAAGCTGTTTAATCCGCTGGTGTTTAGTTTATTTAAAACCCTCGACTAGAGGATGGAACTATTGATTGATTGAGTGAAAACAAGCAAAGTAAATTGGGGTGCATAGAAAAATGCTGCACTGGGATCCTACCGTGTGGGCACTGTGACGTCATATCCCACTCAGTCATATTATCCCTACACAGAACCAGCCATGTAATGCCCTGACTTAGGAATGCTAAGCGCCATACATAGTAAGTTTGCAAGACGGAACCTAATTACTAGGCCATCCTGTTCTGTTGAGGTAGCAGTGTCCAAATGCCATATTGATCTCCGATTTCACTTCACCATTAGAACAACCCATTTCCTGATGTGTAAACTATTTCTAGATTCTAGAAGCCGTGTGCAGTTTTCTCTGTCCACCGATCACAGAGGTCACGTGATATGTTAATAGCTGCCCTTTGCCTCTGCACACATTCGGTTTCCAGTGAACCAATGACATGAAATTGATAGTTGTCTGTTCCTAGCTTGGCGCTCAACAATAATAGGACTGGTTAGCTCAGTGTCAGGATAATATGACTGAGTGGGAATTAGGTTATGGTGCTGGCTGCCTGATTTCCAAGTGAGGCAGCAATGTAAAGTCACCATGAGTGCGCACTGTCATGAGTCGGTACCCATCCTGATATGACCTTAGATGTTGCCAGCAGGTAAAACTCCAAAAACCAGCCTTGCCTCTGCGTACATTTACTGATTGCTCTGTTGTCTAGGCTTCCGTAGGTAGCTTTGTAAATAGGTCACGCGGTGAACTCTGGGTAGGAAGTAGACCTTTGTGCCTGGCGCCAAACTGGCGAACACACGTAAACAAATGCTTGGAGTACAAGTAGGGCGACCTTTGGTGTTTGGCGGAGAAATGACTACAAATCCCTAAGCAAATGCCTGGAGTAAAAAGAGAGCAACTCATCGTCAACCAATAGGACACCAGACAGATTAATCCGACAGATGGCGCAGTAACGAAATGTTGGTAATCTATCTAGTACTGTATGGCATTTTTATTATGTGGGTATTGGTAGTGTAGTAGTCTGCACTGACCTCTCAGGCAAGGAGCGCATAGACAGGTAGGCATGGGTAGTATGGTGATATCAGGGAGCCTAGGTGGTGTAATGGTTAGCAGACTGGCCCAGAATGCAAAGAGATGTGGGTTCGAGTCCCACTCTAAGTGCAATATTTCCCATTTCCATCACCCCCCATGACACTGGTTACCATGCATGACCATGATGCTGTACAAGCTATGCACTGTACAGTTGTTGAACCTACCCTGTGTATGTATATGTAAGTGCATTGTCTGTATGTATGTAATTGCAAGCATTATAAGACTTACAATTCCAGGGGGACGAGTGTAGTAGTCTGCATTTTTATTATGTGGGTATTGGTAGTGTAGTAGTCTGCACTGACCTATCAGGCAAGGAGCTGCATAGGAAGGTAGGCATAGGTAGTATGGTGATATCAGGGACCCTAGGTGGTGTAATGGTTAGCACACTGGCCCGGAATGCAAAGATATGTGGGTTCGTGTCCCACTCTAGGCGCAATATTTCCCATTTTCAACACCCCCATGACAGTATAAAGAAAAAGAAAATTATAACAGGAGTGAGACAAGTTTCGGCGCTACACAGGTGGCGCCCCATACGCGCGCCCCGAATGGGGGTGGACGCGTGACTCCTAATACATATAATATCGTCCAATAGTAATAATAAATATAATTAAACCTTGGTATATGCTTCGATATTGATATTATTATAATCAATTATAATTCACATAATCACATGCAAGCGCTGGTAGACATGGCGAGACATGCTGGATGGATCAGCAATACTATTATAGTCCGAGTTCCACTGGTCCCTCAGCGAATAATGACGCTGCGAGCTAACACGTTGTGTTACAGTGTGAGCTTAAATGGTGGAATATGTGGGGAACTGGTGAATAGACAAACACCATGATACACAAAGTAGTATTTTATCAACTATGAAATATTCTCTTATGACAATTTCATTGCAATCTACATGTATTGGGTGTCAGTCTCCGCTAACACTCAAACACATTTGACTAAGTTGTGTTGATTTGTTGGCCCTGCTCCAACAGTTTTACACTGCAGACAGTTTGCATAACCTTTTTACTAAAGTAAAACAGGAAAGGAGTTTAGCCTTTTTGAGGGCAGCTGGACTGTACCACCTCATATAGTTTACTAAATAAATTCTATCAATTATTAATAAAACTTTTCTTTTTCTATGGGAATTTGTTTCCCTTGGCCGCAAATATATGATTGTGAGCTTTCTAATTTAATGAATGTCTATTGGCGCATATTTGATTGTCTGCTTTTACATGTAAAAGCGATGGTTTGAACAAAAAACAAACATTTCTCGCCGTGAATATGGCCTATGCTGCCGACACGGTGTAAAGCAACCACTAATCAATCAATCAATCAACCTTGAAATTTACTTTTGAAACAAATGGATGGCACTAATTCTATTGGAAAGCAGTATGCGGTTATAGGTGCGAAGTGAGTTTAAAGTATAGAGTCTATAGTGAATGATATGGATGGGTTAGGCACCAGTACGACCTTCTGGTGCATCAGCTGAAGCTGCGACCTTGCGTGTTGGGTCGCAGCTTCAGTTCTTCCTGAGGGATCAGGGGATCTTGAAATACCTATACACATAGAGCAGACACTATATAGAGTCCATCTGTGCATAAACACTATGCATAGGCATGATACATTAGCAATATGCATACACTTAAGGTATATGAGACTGTCTCAAAAGGTGCTAAGCAATATGGGACAACGCTTTGTCCATAGTAATGATCAACATACTATCTGCTTATGCAGGAAAAACTGATTTGTTTTTTACATGGTGTTTCATAATTCCAATAGAATACATATTGATTTGAAGCAAATGTCCTTGTGTTTTCAGCGTAACCATTTCTGTGCTGTTTTGTGTCAATCGTTACAATGGAGAAACAAAAAAGAGTTATCACCTTTTGAGACAGGCTCATATAGGTAAGCTACATATAAATGGGTGGTCCTAAGGATAGCAGGTCTGCAGGGTACTACATAACATAGCAGAGCTGAGAGAGGCCCACGGTCCATATCAGCGCCAAATATCAATTAAGTTGTAATTCCTTCTATTCAGCAATCAATGTTTAATAAGTGCCCCAGCACCTAAGTTGTCTACCCCTACAATCAAAGGGAAGCAATTAATTTGCTTACAAAATAATAAGTGGATGATTTTGTCGCACTATGCAACTTGAAAGCTGTCATATCGGACTTTATGGGCCTGTCACACTACAACGCTTCTCTCGGCGACCCGTCAGCGTTGAAAGGACTATCTTGCGCGTCGAGAAACGTCAAACTTTTCGGCGGTTTGGGGGAAAAGATCGGCGTCAGGGCGGCGCGTTATGCGCGCGCGGCAAACGTGTGTCGACGCGCTGGGGGGAAAAAAAAAAAAGTTTGGCGCGACGTCTTCATTTAACCTTAAATGTTGCTAGGGCGTAAAACAAAAATGGCCCAGTTTGCGCAACGCGTGAGCAACGACCCTCCCGCGCGCGCGCCGTCTTCCTAGCGTTCCCATAACGTTATTCCGGCGCGTCCAACGCAGCGCGACGCGCGCCTAACGTCCTCCTAGCGTTCTTACCCATTTACTCCCGCGCGTTGCCGGTCGCTGGAAGTTTTTGACATGTTCAAAACGCTCAGCGACCAATAACGCGCGCCGACGTTGTCCGCCGACCATCGACGTCAAGGAAAGTGTACCGACGTGTACCGACGCGCGCATAACGCGCCCCCAGCGCGTCTCGATATTTCACTAATTATCGCCCAAAAACAACACACGTCGACGGGTCGCCGGTAAGAAGCGTCGTAGTGTGACAGGGCCATAAGAATGGGATAAAGTCTGACTTTATAACAATCAATTACCTGATCCGATTCCAGTAGGGTATTACATATAAATAATATGATGAACGTGAATAAATGCAATTCAGGTTCTGTATCTAATCAATAAAATAATATTTTTGTAAAGGCATTTTTTTATCGTGGTCATCGGTTCATTAACCATAGAAAGAAGACCTTGATCTCTTTTACACGTTGCTGTCATGAGTACTGGCTGGAGCTAGGCAGTTTGCCAAGTGTTACTATAGAAAGAATACTTGTAGCAAGACAAGTGAAGTGTGAAGACTGACAGGCGCCCCTCCACATTCGCCAATAATCGATATGTAATGTAGAAGACTTCAGTGTAATGAGGCAACAATTAAAAAGGAGATATTAATAGCGCACACTTAAAGTGTGTGCATGCTCTGTATGTGACACCAATAAATATGTTGTATACATAGCTCAGTAATAAGCTCATTCATACAATAAGTTCAATTATCATATATATCTACATATGTATATGTATATATATACATCAATATATCAATATATCTATATATATATATATATATATATTGTAGTAGTAGTCTGCGCTGACCTCTCGGGCAAGGAACTACATATACAGTTAGGTATGGATAGCGTGCTTGCATCAGAGAACCGATGTAGTGTAATGCTTAACATGCTAGCCACAGAATTGCAAGACGTAGGTTCGAATCCTGGTTTAGGTGCAACATATAGAGGTTGTTTGTTGGTGCTTCATGATGTTTAGCAAAATCTAAGGTCATATCAGGACGGTGCTTATGTGATGTATAATATAGTATGCAAGTATAAGGATACGGAAGGGAATTATAATTATATTGTTATACTCTGTCAGACCGAACACTGCACCAGTGGCGCCACCTTCAGCCCACCTCGCCTCCACCAAATGTTGTCCAGTGCTAGTCGCACCAGTAGATTCTTTTCTTTCTATGTTTGTATATTTATGTATATGTATATATTGATGTATATTTTTATATATTTATGTTTATATAGTTATATAGTATTTATGTAGATATATATCTACACATAGTTGTATGTATATATATATATATATGTATTAATATATTTACACATAGTTAGATGGACTATATGAGTATATGCGACTAGTGATGTCCTTGTCTTTTTGTGTAATACCCCTGTCACATTACAACGTGTTTTCCGGCGAGCCGCCAACGCGCGAAATATTTGCTAGCAGGCTGGACACGTCCAAGTTTTCGGCGTCTTGGGAGAAAACTGGACAGGTTAGTAGCATGCTATTAGCGCGCAGCCAACGAGGTTCGACGCGCGGCGGACGAAAGTGTCAACGCCCCGCCAGCGGGTTCCCAGCATGCCATCAGCGTGTTATCGGTGCTCCGCCGGCGCGCCGACCGCGTGGGGGTAGCGCGTTGGTGTCATGTTATTGATCAACGTCCTGCCAGCGGGTTCCCAGTGTGCCATCAGCGTGTTATCGGCGCATTGTCGGCGCTCCGCCAGCGCGCCGACGGCGTGGGGGTAGCGCGTTGGTGTCATGTTATTGATCAACGTCCTGCCAGCGTTCCGCCGGCGCGCCGCCAACGGGTGTCGACGTGTTGCTAACGCATCCGTAACGTGCCCTCCAACCCGTTGGAGCGCGTCGCTGCGCGCCAAAAGTTTTGTGCAAGCGCAAAACGATCGGCGTGACCCGACGCGTGCCGCCGCCGCCGACGTGTCAATTCACACGTTGCTATCAGTCAACGCGTACCGAGGTGTACCGATGTGCCGTTAACGCGCCGTTAACGTGTCCCGACGCGTCCTGACGTTTCGACCAAAAATGCAACACGTCGACGCGCGTTGGGGTGAAACGTCGTAGTGTGACAGGGCCTTTAATAAAATTCAATAATTTCCCGAGGCCCCACAATGTAATATTATAACCTGCGATACCTTTCATATATATGCGACATATGGTGTCATATGATATGTTGGGTGCCATTGCCATTTCTAAAGTTTCAAAATTAAGATTCAGATTCTTATTCGCCGCCATACCAATTAAGGCTACCTGCTCTAATAGTAACATTACCCAAGTGTCAACCGCGGAGTGGCAGCGGCGATTAATATTGAGCTTGGAATATATTTATATTTGGCGGAACATTGGCGAGTAATTTTTGTAAGATATTATAGGGTGGACAGATAAGATGGTGGAGGGGAGGGGAAATGTGATGTGTGGTACAAGATTACAAGGTTGCGCACTTAATATATGACACTCTATGTGCTGCCTTGATTCTGCTATAAGTTGATATATCTGGGATAATATAACTACTTACTCAATGCCTTATTTCATACAATGTGACCTTTTCCTATGTGATATCGGTTTGGTTTGTTTGTTTGTTGGGGTTTTACGTCCTAGCGATATCCGTTAGGAAATGAACAGGTAGTGTAAATGTATGAATAAAAAGGCTATCTTAAGCACCCATGTACTATGACATCGGTAGAACATACATGTGCAGATTCATCGTATTCAGAAAGAAGAAGGGAAAGTATTCAGACATTTATTAAAACATTTATTACGTGATATGAGTTTTAGGCACTGCTTTAGGACATACATACCTCACCTCCAACATTGCTGCCCTCACCTACAGAATTGCACCCTCACTTACAGCATGCTGCCCTCACCTGCAGCCAGCGCACCGTGTGAGCCATCTTCCTCTGTCCGATATGTTGGTCAAAACCTACCCTCATTCTCCTTAGGCCTGAGATTAAGACCCTTTTTACTTGCCTCTCCGCCCCCCCCCCCCTCCCAACACCACGCAACGCCAACTCCCACCCGCCCCACCATACTCCACCCACCCCTCAGTTTCATATATTGAGTACTCCATCTATTATAGAACCCTAACTCTTTATGTTCGCTGGTTCTGTGATAAAGCTCCTTTGTTTTGATAAGCACCCTATTCTGCCGACTGTGACCTACCCCTATCCCTGCGCGTGTGACGTCATCAGCCTGTCCTCAGTGCCTTTAACTCTATGTATCTATGCACCCTTCTCTTCACAGATTTCCCTCTGACCTCTTCTGGTTCAATCTGACATCCTTTACTTACCTTGCTATGGCTATGAACTTTCCCTCCCTGTACTAGGTTGCGAAGCAGAGACGCCAACTGCCCCGATTTTGTAGGAAGATTTCCGATTTGGGCTGCTCTCTTTCGATATTACGATTCCATGTGCAAATCTACCCGATTTTCACTCACGGCGACCTAAAAAAAATCCGATAATAGGAAAGGGAAAATCAGTTACTTACACTTGTTACAGCAGCTCAAAGACATCATCAGCTCAAGGTGTCAAGCAGAGCCTAGAAAATGACACATAGACGCATGGTGCGATACATGGTGGGACTTTTATGAAAAGGTATATAATATAATGATATATACATATTATGTATTATATGATTTATACTATGTCCTGATATATGCCCGATTGTCATGCCACATGTTTCCGCACAACTTATCTTCCCAATAAAATGTTTAAATCTTTTGGTCACACAACGCTGGCATCTCTGTGAATGATCTCAATGCATATTCAGTACCTATCACCTCGTTCTTGTTCTCTGGCATCTCACAGTCCTTCCCCCTCCCCCCCACACACACGCCCTTCCCGATGGCGTGGCGAGCTGCTCTTCCGATAGGCGGCTTTCTGAGACCTTTTATCCCTATATTTGCTAGGGACATCCTGTCAGGACGTGGCGATGTGTCACCTGTCTACTGGTAACCCTCCGCCCACTTGCACCCACCTCCAACCGCTCACACACACACACACCCTACCATCGTGCTTGTACTATGACCTACTTTCCTGCTGGGATGTAAGTCACAGTACAAGGTCATCGTCACCTCCTAGATTAGGTATAGCGTGCACCCCAACCATTTACATTGTCATGTAGGTCAACCCCAACCCTAACCCCTCTCACCCTACCTCTCCAATAGATTCTGGCTGTGTGACCTTTGACAAAACTCTCAGCTTTTCGCTCTGTATGTTAAGTTCCTCTCTGATTAATTAACTGGTCCCCGCTCCTCCCCCGTACACCCCACCGCCTCCACATTACTTCTCTGAGCATTTGCTCCGGCATTTCTGTCCTGGGTTCTTTCTGTAAGATGGCTGGGAGTTAGTGAGGCGCTAAGCCCCCTCCCCCACCGCACCTACCCCCCAACAGCCGACTAGACTGGCGCCTGCGCAGTGTGATAGCAGAAACCACGAGCAGCTCTCCCGGGACGCCACTCCCATGACCTGATCAATACCAGGCTATTGTTTCAATTAAACTCAACCCACCCGCGACCAGAGTAGGGTCATCCCTACATGTCAGTCCGCAAACTACACACCGGCCACCCCTCCCATTGTCAATGTTGGACTAGCCCAACTTTCCACTTGGGGAATGGCTGATAAGACTCTCTTTTCGGCTCCTTCTCCATCGTTCCACCGGTCCTACTATCTATGCGCCTCCTCACGTTGGTTGGTTGTTGGAGTTTTACGTCCTGGCAATATCTAAGGGCATATCAGGACGGGCCTCGTGACGGGAGTGAGGCCTGTGTTACTTGCGGTGTGTTTTTCATGGGTATTTTTTTCAGTTAAAAAAAACAACATGATTAAACATGAGTAAGCTAGTGTACATTATTCGATGATTCTTAGCGCGTCCGAAAATTGTGTCGACAGACTCCGACCTGCGTTAGTCACGTACGGAAGCCTTCAGGGTCCAACTATCAGCAAGTACTACTACCGCTACTATTACTACTACCACTACTACTGATTCCGCTGTCTATAATTGCTGATGATGTTTTCTCTCTGATTGCCAGCTGCGAAATCTGACAAGCCAACTTCCAGTGATTGCCGCCCAATACCTTCCCTCCACCATCCACCGCCCACCGCCCACCGCCCACCGCCCACCGCCCACCGCCCACCGCCAGTTCCCCCTTTACCGCAACATCTACCACCCTCGGCTCAAAACACGCTACCCACCACCCACCGCCCACAACCCACGCCCTCTGCCCACTGCCCATTGTCCATCAATTATGCCACCTTTAGCAATCACCATTCGCCTCCCACCGCCCACCGCCCGTCGCCCAGCGCCAGCCTCCTGCCGCGCGCCTCCAACCTCCCACCGACCGCCGACCGCCTCCAACCTCCCACCGCCCGCCGCCCGCCGCCCGCCGTCCGTCGCCAACCTCCCACCGCCCGCCGTCCGCCGCCCGCAGGCCCGCCGCTCACTAACGCCGACTTGGCCGCAGCGCGCTCTGGCTGGCTGGCCGTTGCAAGAGTGGGTGGGTGGGAGCGAGGGGGGGGGCAGGGGAGGGGAGGGATCAGACCGGCTGCTGGCGCGCGGTGCGAGGAGGAAGAGGAGGAGGAGGTGCTCGGCTCGGCACGGAGTACCGCCGCCACCACCAGCACCGCCACTGCCACTGCCGCCACCACCCCAGGAGTACGTAGCGCACCGCCCCGGGAGGAGGCCCGCCGTGTGCATGTCGCCGCACGCCCGCCGCCCAGCCGACCGCCACCACGGGAGTACTGCTGCGTCGCCCGCCGACCGTCCTTCAGGTGGATACCCTGTTTGTTTACTTTGGCCATTGCTATCCTTTGTGGAGTTTACCATTACCATACATATCGCCTTAGCTGCTGCGCCCGGAAGGTAAGCGTTGCGAGCGATTTGTCGCCGCCCTGTTTGTCGCCGGCGCGCCGAGGCAAACGGGCAGCGTGGGACTGGGAGCGTGCGAAACCGCCTCAACAAAGCCAAGGCCCGCGCGCTCAGCTCAACTCAGCTCAGCTCAGTTCAATGCTAGCTCCTTCGCTCGAGAGCCGCCACCGCCGCCACCGCGGCCACCACCGCCGCCACAGCCACGCCTCCGATGTTGGGAGATAAATACGATTTGTGAAAAGTGCTGGGGTAAAAATAGTAATAATAATAACAACAAATTTAAAGACAAAGAAAGAAAGAAAAAAAGCACAAACACCTAAGCAAACACAAAAAGTAACAAGCTTATCCCGCAGAAAGTGAAATGTCATTGGCAATGTTTCGCTGGACGGCGCGGATATCGGTGGGCAGAGTAATTACTGCAGAGCAGGCAGGGACGCAGGGAGGCAGCCGGGCGGGGCGGGGCGGGGCGGGGCTAGGCGGGAGGTTGCCGAGAGCCGCTGCCGAGGCCGGGGCCGAGGCCGGGACCCGGCCGTGATTCAAGCCTCGTCCGGACAGGCAGAGAACCACCGCCTGCCCGCCCGCCCGCCAGGCAGGCAGGCAGGCAGGCAGTAAGATAGCCCCGGGGCCTGATGGAAACCAAGCCAAGACGGACATGAATTGAATTGAATCCGCCATAAACACGCGTGCACAGGGTGTATTGCGAGCTGGATGGTGGGTTCTAAATCCATTCCGGGCGTGAATTTTACAGCCGCCCCCGCTTGTCGCAGTCCTCGGGCTTTTAGGTTAGATTTAGCCGGCGGCGCGGTGGTGTGCCGGACTGTGAGTGGCCGGGTTGGGCTTACACACACTAGGGGCGAACAGTACGCCTTGTTACTGTTACTAGTGTTAGTGTGGTCGGCCTATTCAGACCTCCATTGACTTAAAAAGAAAATATACTTAAAAAATAGGCATGACGATTGCTACTATTGTATAGAGTTGATCCGTTTAGTACAATTCAGCATAGGCAAAATGTTGCAAAAGACGATGAGGTCATATTATAGTATTAATTTATTCTCCCACACACACCATCCACCCCTCAACCAACCGTAGCGTGCACTGATTAATGCATGCATTATAGCTGAGAGTGGGAAGTTTGAGATAATACTATGAGGACGCGTTCGTCTCTGTGAGTACGGCTGAGCAGCTGCGACCAGCTCTGAACATAGGCAGCTTTCAGCAGCTCTGAGCAGATGTGAGGTGCCTTAAGCAGCTTTGAGGAGATATGAGATGTGAGCAGTTCTGAGCAGTTCTGAGCTGCTCCGAGCAGCTGAGTCGCTCTGGGTAGCCTTGATTATTTCTGAGCAGTTCTGAGTAGCCCTGAGCCGTTCTGAGCAGCAATGAAGGGCTCTGAGTTGGCATGAACGGTTTTGAACAGCTGTTCGCAGATCTGATCGGTTTCCGAGAAGCTCTGGACTCAACACTAGCTCTGAAAAGCTCTGCGCATCTACGAACAGCTATGAATAACTGTAAGAAGCAGTTGCGCTGAGCATATCTAGGCATTTCTGAACATCTCTGAGCATTTCCGAACATACCCGAGCATGAGCATCTCTATGCAGGTCCACACAGCGGGGATGTTCGGAGCAGCTCGGAACATCGAGGGGCATGTCGGAACAGCTCGGAGCCGTTCGGAACAGATCGGAGCAGCTCAGAGCTGCTCGGAGCATTAACTTGTGTGAGCAGCTCAGAATATGACTATGAGCACTCGGAGTATTAGCACCTCTAGGAATAAGCTCCTCAGAAGAGCTCGGACTAGCTCGGAGTAGCTCATCACCGTGCGCATGCGCGCCCTGCTTGCTACTCGTCCATGAGGCGTCCTAGGGAACCCACTCGGCTCTGATCGATGGGCCCCGCGATACCCATGAAGTAACTTTAAATATGATAACGCCGAAGCAGATTGCCTGACAACGACGGGTAAATGATATCTAAATTCATATGACTTACCGATAATGAAATTCGTAAATTTCAAATTGGTGGCAAATTGAAAGGTATTTATGAGGCGAGGGGAATGATGTATAGTGCAATGGATGCATTCATCCGACAGCTCTCTTGAACGTGGGCTTTATGAACTATGCTTAGAGATGAAGCGGAATACATGCACAAATGGTGACTATATATGAGACATCTATGAATTATTATATTTAAGTAATTATATGTACGGAAGAAAGGATGAAGAGTGTTGATATTGTATGTCTTATTAAGTCGCATAATTACAGCCACCATGCCTTCTGTAAAGTTAACTATCTGACATGCAGTGTATTTATAATATTTATGATATATATAAAACATGCAATATGTATTATATAAATTCTAGTGCGTATGTACATTATTTTAATATCTAATGTTATTATATAATATACGTACTATAGTATATCGTATATATAATATATATATATTATATGCATTGTATATATTATGCATATTCTATATTTTATATATTTTATATCTCCTATACATGTATATTATATATAAATTATATATCATTTATATTATATATATTATGTATATTATATATTATATATATTGTATATATTATATATATTGTATATATTATATATTGTATATATTATATATATTATTTATATTATATATATTATTTATATTATATTATTAACCATATTAGTCCGGCCCACTACCCGTAACATATCCTAATAATATTTGCATAAATATATATTTATACTACCCATATATTATATATATATCTGTTATATACATTGCATATTACACATATTATATATATTATACATATTATATATTGTACATATATTATATATATCAGACTCTACCGTCATCACTACCCACATCCCCATTATCATCATACCACCATCAACCCACCATACCACATCCCACTTCATCCTCATCATCACCCACCACCATCACCACACACACTATAAACCACCACACCCCACACACCCCACACACCCCACACACCCCACACACCCCACACACCCCACACACCCCACCACCACCACCCCCACGCCACCATTACACACCCTAGCGGCCTACTTGTTGGCGGTATTATTTCCCCTGATGTTCCATCTTCCCCCCGTGTGCGAGTCGGGCTAATGAGCGCATCCTGGTGGCATCAACTTATTAATGCCGGCGTCTAATTGGCGGTCGTTAATCAGCGCTCGGCCGGCCGGGCAGCAGCCGGGCTCCGGCCTCACATAACCCGGTACAAGGCAGTCACAGCTCCTTTTCTTTTCCCCAGCTCGTCTCTGCCTGCGCACGGCTCTCCCCCCCCCTCCCCCCCCCCCCCCCCAGCGCCCGGTATAGGAAGATCCCTGCATCCCCAGTGTTGGTCAGTCACAATACTTGTAGTGTGACCATGTTCAAGTTGGTTGTTTGTTGAAGGTTTATGTCCTGGAAACATCTAATGTCATATCAGGATGGGTACCGACTTGTGACAGTACGCACTCATGACAACTTTATAGTGCTGCCCCACTGGGAGATCAGGCCACCAGCACCTTTACCTGATAATGATATCCCACTCACTCACATTATCATGATATTGTGCCAACCAGTCCTTGTCCTATCCTAATAATGCCAAGTGCCCGGTTAGGAAGCGATATGTATCAATTTAGTAAATCATTGGTTTGATTCAAACAGGGTTCGCATCCTTGGGAACCTTGGGTTCGAACCCCATGATTTACCAAATGGCCCTGTCATATTACGACGCCGTTTGGTACCATGTTCAAAAGATGCAGACTGCAGTGATACGGTCATATTCATCGGGTCTGGCTTAGACCATCTTGCAAGAAGGCATTGCGAAGGTTGGGGGGGGGGGGGGCAGAAGACAAGGTGCGGGCGATAACATCAGGGAATGGACAGGCCTGCAGTTGGGCAAGTTCCAAAGGTCAGTGGAGAACAGGGTAAAATGGAAAAAAACTGGTTGCAATGTCATCTGTGGTGCCATGTTGACACTCACAGTTAACTGATTGATGATGATGATAATGATGATGATGAGTGTTCAGCCCATCTCTTGTGTCCTGTGCTTGTTAATTTTCAAATTGTGGACTATCCTAATTTGGAAACTATTTATTCTTCTGAATAATCTTGTATCAGCGCCAAGGTATGATTACATTTACTTACACATCTTGCACACGATAAAATGTATTGGAATGACAAATGACAAATTTAAGTTGCAGTCAAACTTCAGTAAATATGTCACTACAGATGGGATGGCCGAATGAGTTAGAGGGTCTGTCTCCCATGTTGGTAAATAATGGGATCATGGGTTCGAACCCTGGTCGAGTCAAACCAATGACTTAAAAATGTATACTTGTCACTTCCTAGCCAGGTGCTCGGCATAATTAGAATAGGGCAAGGAGCAGTGGAATGAGGAAGACCAATCGTCTGCGATTGAAATTTCTCCTGCTTAAACAACTAATACACAAACAACAACAAATCTATATGGTCGAGGCAAAACCAAGGAATTCCGAAATTGATACTTGTCACTTCCTACCCAGGAACTTGGCATTATTAGGAAAGGGCAAGGACTGGTCGACTCAGTGCCAGGATAACTGGTTGCACGCATCAGTTAGTGTTTGTTTGTCAGGTATGCTTGGCGTGTCATGACTGATGCTTGCCAGTATATCTATATTCATATCAAAGGCCGACACTTCTGTAATCTCCATATAAGGCAATTTTAAGCTAAGATTGCTTATACGCAGTATGCGGCATGCGAATGCAAATGCGGCAAAAAATCGAAAAGCATGTAACTTGTAAGTGGATAGTGGTGCTTCCATACGTCCGAATGCGAATGCGAATGCGAATGCGAATGCGGCAACTGAATCGGTCCATGGACCGATCGGTGCAGCATGCGAATGCGAATACTGTTGTGTTTGCCATAGAAAATAATACTGTTCCTTCACAAATTTGGAGGCAAAACCCAACATTTGTTGGGGTTTGGCATATATCTACGCTGCATATATCTACACCGCATATATCTATGCCGCATATACGACATTCAGTGATTTTCAAAAACAAATCTAGTAGATCCAGCACTATAAAATGGCTAGGAGTGCATCTGTCACAAATCGGTACGCGTCCTTAGATGTTGCTAGGACATAAAACCACTAACAGACTCACTGTACCCTAGCAGATAATAATGGTAGACATGGCACTGTGTGTGCCAGTGCCGGACTGCTGCATGCTGCATGCCACATGCCGCATGGGTATGGACTCAAACCAATCGCATGCTGAATGCCACATGCCGCATTCGCATTCATATGCTGCATACCACGTATAGGGAATCTTAGCTTAATGAACTTATCTCATATACATTTTCCTAATTCCAAAACCCATTGACGGTTTTTCAGTTTGAATCACCGTCTTCTGAACCATCATTCTTTAAAACCTTTTTTGTGTGTGTTAATAATTTGCTTGGAATAATTGCTTAGTCAGTACCATCTTTCTTTTGTCTTTAATAACTTTCTTCTTCAGAACAATTCATGTCTTAGTGCTGAGACACTGGTCATCCGGTTATAACCATTTGCAAGAAATGTGCACAAGTTCATTTTGCATGCATACATATAAGTACATATATTTACATATATGTATATGAGCCTGTTTCAAAAGGTAATAACTCTTCTTTTTTTTGTCCATTATATTGATTGACACAAAACAGCACAGAAATGGTTACACTGAAAACACAAGGACATTTGCTTCAAATCAATATGTATTCTATTGGGATTATGAAAGACACATGTAAAAAACAAATCAGTTTATCCTGAGCAAATGCATAAGCAGATAGTATGTTGATCGTTACAATGGACAAAGTTTTCTCCCATATTGCTTAGCACCTTTTGAGACAGTCTCATATATAAAATACATACAAACTATATACTATACAATTATTTCGAAATTTAACCTTGCATAATCCAATGGTTTTGAGTTAGGTCAACACAATCTGTTTAATGCCTTCTGACTTCTGTTTAATGCTGACGCCATTTCATATTAAAGCTTTAATTTATTATATTTTAAGGGACAAACCGTACAACAGTAATAATATACTAATATTGGCGTGCACTTCAAAATATGTTTTGTATTCTGGCTTGGAGGAACAGTACAGGGATGCCAAATTACAAAAGATGTTTAATGAATGCACCAGCATCTCTAACTTGAATATGCCAAACCAAACTAGATAAATGTTTTCTTTTGGTTAACAATGCGATCCGTTCCTCACACTATGCAGCTTTAATGTTTCAGTACCAGCTGGTGGAATCGGAAAGCGAGAGAGTGGTATTTTATGTAATCTAATGATCTGACTTCCCACTCAGTCACATTATCCTGACACTGATCCAGCCCTCACCTCTGCCAATTTGGATTTCCACCGCTGTGTATAACTTACAGTGTCATCAAAGGCCAGTTGCTCTCATACCATGTCTATGTGGTGTGGGAGGTTAAAAATCACTTGGGTCGGTAAAGGTGTAGGCTCGGGCTTTCTATCGACAGACTGTCTAATGGTGAAAACAAGCCTATTCAGGCTTATCCATGATAGGCAGTATAAATCTTCAAGAAAAAAAAGAAGAAAAAAAAAAAGAAGGGTAATTGCTGGCAGTGTGTGTGTGGAGGGGTGGGGGAAGGTTTCAACACTGTGTTCAGTGTTATTCAATACATGTACCCTTATGTACGTGTTATATGTACGCGCTTTCGCAATTATCACCATGTTGGTCAAAGACCGCCCTACCCAGTGCGATAATTTGTCGTGAAACCCCTACGTGGATATCATTATGTTAGGCAAAGGCGGACAACCACTATACATCAATTTCCGATAACTATTTTCCAAGAAAACCTCCCCCCCCCTCCTCCCCTCAGACGGGATGGCCGAATAAGGTGAGCGTCCGTCTCCCGTTTGTGTAGATCGTGGGAATCGAACTCATGGGTTTTAACCCTGGTCGAGTCAAACCAATGACTTAATAATTAATAAGTAGTGCTTCCTAGCTATGCGCTCGGCATTATTAGGATGGGGTAAGGACTGGTTGCCTCAGTGTCAGGATAATGTGACTGATTGGGATTTCATGTCATTCTGCTGCCAGCCTGGTCTCCTAGTTGGCCAGCACTATGAAGTCACCATGAGTGCGTACTGTCACAAATCGGTACCCATCCTGATATGACCTTAGATGTTGGCAGGACGTGAAACTCCAACAACCAAGCAATCCTCCCCTCACCAGAGCCATTTCTGGCAAGCCGCCAAGCTTGCCACCGCAGTGCTCTTGATCAGTTCATTCGGAGAATCGGCGATTTTAGTTCTAAGACCCAGACCCAGTACATCTACGTCATTGGCGACCTGCTGGTGAATCCCTCATCCTGAATTCACCCCCACACCTTCCTCCAGTATCACAATAACCCCATTTCCTATGTTAAAGTTGCATAGTCTGATGGTTTTGAGTTTCTCTCATTTTCTGAGATAAATATATTACGTTGATCATATATGAGTTTACTTTGAAGTAACTTTGATCTTTAATGGCTAACCTTTGAGATATTTGAAGAGCAGATGTGCAACATTAATTTGAGAAAATATACTAAAACTCTCACACAGTCGGCTTCTGCAGTAACAGGTTCTGTTAAATTGGCTCAGCATTCCATTCTTTTTTTTTTTCTTCTTTTTTTTTCTTGAAGATTTATACTGCCTATTATGGATAAGTCTGAATAGACTTGTTTTCACCATTAGACAGTTTGTCGATCGAAAGCCCGAGCCTACACTTTTACCGACCCTTGGGATTTTAACCTCCCATACCACATAGACATGGCCTTTGATGACGCTGTAAGTTATACACAGCAGTGGAAATCCAAATTGGCAGAGGTGGGGACACGGGTAATCAAACCACTGACCTTCAAATTAGGAGTCCGACCCAGAAAAAAGTCAGACACTCTAACCACTCCTCCACATTCTATTTGGAGACAAATATTTGATAAGTGCTGCAGTATCTAAGTTAGATATGTAGAATCAAATCTAACTCACTATTCTGGTTTTGAAAATTTGATGCTTTCATCACACTACGTAGCTTTAAATCCACCGACTAAACAGGAATAGATTTTTTTTCCGATTACAAATCAACGTGATGCAAGACCAATTATCGCGCACTATACATCAGCCTTAAAAATATCCGCACATTTGGGGCAGAGCTTTAACAGTGGTGTCTCATCCACTTAATACTAACGAGCTGGTTCCTACCCACAGTCATGTACTAACACATAACCTACTTGTTGTTCCAGCTGTCTGTAAGATTGGCTTGTCAATGCTAATATTAGCAGCCCTCCTCAGCATCCCCCCTCATAACCCCCCCCCCCTTCACACACACAACACAACTATTCCCCGCCTTACCTGAAAGGGAAATAATATGACTTGTGCCCTATTTTCTCTATTGGTGGATTTCTGCTCCACCCCTCCTTCCCTCCTTCCCCGGCCCTACCGGGCGCGGTGGCCGAATCGGTAGAGCACAGGCCTGGCGTGCGGAAGATCGCGAGTGCGTGAGTTTGATTCCCGGTCGAGTCAAACCAATGACGTAAAAATTGATACTTGTCACTTCCTAGCCTGGTGCTCGGCATTATTAGGATAGGGCAAGGACTGGTTAGCTCGGTGTCAGGATAATGTGACTGAGTGGGATATTGCGTCATGGTGCCAGTGGCCTGATTTCCCAGAGGGGCAGCACTATAAAACCACCATGAGTGCGTACTGTCATAAGTCGGTACCCATCCTGATATGACCTTAGATGTTGCTAGGATGTAAAACAACAACAAACAAACAAAACAAAAACCTTCCCACCCACCCCACCCTAACCATACCTCAAATCGTTTTTCATACTGGGAATTGGCCTTGCCGTGCCAGTTTGAGATTTTATGGGTCATGTAGGGTTGTTTTTGTTGGAGTGCGTTCTCCTAATGACAAAGAGAACCTGCCTTGATTACCTCAGTCCCTGCCCTCAATTAGACACTCTAAGGATGACATTTCCCCCACAATATTCTCTACCTGCCTTAGAACAGAAACATCATGCTAAGTAGACCATGAGGGTTTGAAGTGACATAATAATTGTACATAACACACACCATTCTAGAGTGTGCTGATCACTGGACGAATCGGTGGCCAAATCGGTAAAGCGAAGGCTTCCCGTGCGGCAAATCGGGAGTTCTATTCCCGGTCGAGTCAAACCAATGACTTACAGAATTGATGATTGTCGCTTCCTAGTCTGGCACTTGGCATTAATAGGATAGGGCAAGGACTGCTTAGCTCAGCATTGGGATAATGTGATTGAGTGGGATATCGGGTCATGGCGCTAACGGCCTGATTTCCCAGTGGGGCAGCAATATAAAGTTGCCATGAGTGCACCCTATCACAAGTCGGCACCCATCAAGATATGACCATGGATGTTGCCAGGACATAAAACTCCAACAACCAACCAACCAACCAGATCATGCTGATCGGAATTGGAATTGGAATCAGAAGCGACATGGAAAGGTTGGTGAGATGAGTTCACATTTCTAGCGATTTTGGGTGCCAGTTTTAATGTAATTGGGAGCATTAAATAGCTAAGAGTAAGAGCTAAGTTTGCTAAGTTTGCTAATTTTATTGAAAATTTCATGGCATATTGAATGTTCACTAGAATAACATTGTAGCGATTTAATGACGCTTACAGTGCTAAAAACTGACCAGACGTAGCTGAATCGGCAAGAGTGCTGACTGACTTTCTGTGCGGGGGGTCAGGGGTTCGAATCCTAGTCGCGTATAACCAATGACTTACTAAATTGATACTTGTCACTACCTAGCCTGGCACTCGGCATTGTGAAGGTAAAGAATGGACTGGTTAGCTCAGTATCAGGATAATGCGACTGAATGAGATAGCGGCCTGATCTCCCAGTGGGGCATCACTATAAAGTTTCCATGAGGGCACACTGCTACAAGTCAATACCCATCCTGATATGACCGTATATTTTGCTAGGATATAAAACCCTAAAAAACAAACAAACTTGATGATGCCGAATAATCCAATGACAACTTTCTAAACCATAAAGCTTACCAGGATGTGGACCTACATATCCAAATTAGATACTGGTACACTTGTTACACATTTATTGCAGCTTGGTTTGTTTGTTTGTTGTTGTCCTAGCAACATGTAAGGTCATATCAGGATGGGTACCGACTTGTGACAGTGCGCACTCATGGCAACTTTATAGTAATGCCCCACTGGAAGACCAGGCTGCCAGCACCATGACCTGATATCCCACTCAATCACATTATCCTGACACTGAGCCAACCAGTCGTTGCTCTATCCTAATAATGCTGAGCACCAGGCTAGGAAGCGACAAGTATCAATTTTTAAGTCATTGGTTTGACTCGACCAGGGTTCGAACCCACGACCCCACGATCTAACAACACCGGTGCAGCTTGGTTCTCTTGGCATGATTGACAAAAAGGACACACAAAGCCTCTATGTCCACCATTTCAGTGTGCACACCAAAATTAACTTCGCATGTAAATGCTTCAAATATCTCTAAAATTAACACTCTAAAACAAAAATAAAATGCTTGAAATTAAAGTAACTTAGAGTCTAATGATCACTGTTATATACTTATCTAAAATATATAAAGGAAACTCATGAATCGTGGAACAATAAAACTTTAAATATAAGAAAGAGCAATATCAAACTTTCAACGATCCTTGAGCAGTTTGGCTGCGAAGACGGTTTTTGTTTTTGTTTTAATTGTCTTTAATCAGGCAGGTGGGTTTTGTTGTTGCGATTTTCACACTTCAGTGTGGACAATTCTTTTGGGGGTTAGAACAGGGTGGATGCGGGAGGGGGGTAGGGTGAGGGGGGGGGTGGACTGAGGGACGGTGGAGGGGTGCCACACGAACATAATAGATTGCGTAATTGCAATTATTCCCAGCGGGCTTTGGAGATTACGCACACAACATCCTCATTGCACCAGGTCTTAACAATCATGCTCTGAAGACACTCACAAAATGTATATATTTAGACAATAAATATCCTTCAATTTCATTATACAAATATAGTGCCAGTCCCTGCCCCGGGCAGGTGTGGCTGTACACGCGAGAGATGCTTTGGTGCGTGTGAATTATTAACAGATTATTAGGGACCTATATGTGTGGGTGTGGTGTGGGTGTGGTGTGGGTGTGGTGTGGGTGTGGTGTGTGTGGGTGTGGTGTAGGTGTGGGTGGGTGTGAATTATTAACATATTAATAGGGAGCTGGGTTGGTGGGTGTGGGTCTGGGTCTGCTGTGTGTTTGGGTGTCGGTATGGGTGTAGGTGGGTGTAAATAATTAACAGATTAATCGGGTGCTGGGTGGGTGGGTGGAGCTCGGGTTAGAAATGCGATCTACCCAGTGATCCCTACTATAGATCGGGTGGAAGTATGGGTGTGTGTGGGTATGGTTGTGGGTTTGGACGTCGGTGGATGTAGATTGGGTGTGGATGTGTGCGCGGGTGTGGTGTGTGGTGTGAGTGTGGTGTGTGTGGTGTGTGTACGTGTGGTTGTGGGTGGGTATAGATGGGTGTTAATATGTGGGTGTGGGAGGGTATGTGTAGGCGTGTGTGCGGGTGCGGGTGTGGGTGTGGTGTGTGGGGGTGTGGGGGTGTGGGTGTGGAGTGAAGTGGGTAGTTGTGGTAGTAGTAGTGGCAGTGTCTACACATGCGCACCCTAATAGTATTCACCGAGTCATGTTCTCACCCCGCATCTGCATAATGTATGGGGCGTATAGAACCCCACATTCATCCATTTATACACACAATACAAGCCTAGGTCCAGATCAATACAAGCCTAGGTCCAGCGCTATACATTCTCAGCCGACTTCCTGTCTGTAGGTGAGGCAGAGTCCTCACCGCCTTGCTGCAGACTCTCACACACTCGCACGCACATACACACACTAACACACACAAATACACACGCACATTCACACTCGCACACAGTCACACACACTAACACACGCAAATCCACATACTCATACACATGCACATTCACACTCTCACACAGTCACACATACTAACACATGCAAATACACATACTCATACACACGCACATTCACACTCTCACACAGTCACACACACTAACACATGCAAATCCACATACTCATACACATGCACATTCACACTCGCACAGTCACACACACTAACACATGCAAATCCACATACTCATACACATGCACATTCACACTCTCACACAGTCACACACACTAACACACGCAAATACACATACTCATACACACGCACATTCACACTCTCACACAGTCACACACACACTAACACATGCAAATCCACACACACACACTAACACATGCAAATCCACATACTCATACACACGCACATTCACATTCGCACAGTCACATACACATACACATATTCACACGGTCACATTCACACTCGCACATAGTCACACATACATTTACACACATGCACATTCATATTCACATACTCACACACATGCACCCTCACACTCACACTCGCACACACTCACACACACTTACACTCACACACAGAGTCACACACACATTCACACTCGCACACATTCACACACACTCACACACATGCACATTCAGACTCGCACACAGACACACACAGGCATACACATACACTCACACATATTCAGTCAAACTCACACATATTCACACAGTCACACTCACATATATTCACACGCATACACTCACACACATTCACACACACTCTCAATCGCACTCACACGTATTCTCAATCGCACTCACACATTCTCACACATTCACACACTCGTACACTCACACACTCAAACATACTGAGTAAATCTCACATGCTCTCACACATTCATACATACTCAGTCAATCACACATACTCTCACACTCACATACACTCACATACCCTCACACACATCGACACGCATCCACACGCACACTCTGACACACTCACATTCACATATACTCAGTCAATCTCACTTACTCTTACACACTCAAACACACAGACTCTCATACTCGCATACACACTCACATACTCAGACACTCGGAGCCTCATACTCACAATTACTCACACACATTCACACACCGTCACACTCACACATACACCCACAAACACTCCCACTATTCCCTATCTTTTCAGGGCGTCCTTCCTTTTAATATCGCCCAGCACCCAACTTACTTCTCACGATCTGGACGTGTGCGTAGGGCTCTTGTAGCTGCCGCCACTTCTGCCACTCCCCCCACTCCCCACCACTCGCGCCCACTCCGCACCACTCCCACTCAATCCCCACCACTCCCTACCACTCTCACCTCTCCCCACCACTCACACCCCACCCTACCACTCCTACACACTCATACCCACTCCCAACCACTCCCCACCGCCACCCCAACGAGCCCCCAGTCTCGATATGGCCTTAGATGTTGCCAGGACGTAAAACTCCAACAACCAACCACCACTCCCCACCACTCCCCACCACTCCCAACCACTCCCAACCACTCCCCACCACTCCCACTCACTCCGCACCATCCCACTTCCCACTCCCTCCACACTCACTCCCCACCACTCCCCACCACTCCCCGCCACTCCCCGCCACTCCCACCACCACACCGCGGCCAGTTGTTGTTGCGCGGCCATTGTTAGCCGCCTCTATGTGATTTGGGCGCGCGTCCCACTGCGCCAGGTCCGCCCGCTTTATGACTTGACATTTGTGCTCGGCGAGCGGCAGTACAAATATTGCCTCAGGGCCGCCGACAAAAGATCAACACGTCGACTAATACCGGCTCTCCCCACAGCGCCGTCCGCTCCACTTTCTCTCACCCTCCCCACACCACCCACCTCCCCACACCCACCATTCCTCCCTCCGTCGGCCCCCTCTCAAACCCAACCCCCGATTCTTACCGGCGGGCAGGCCCGGTGTCGCAGTTTCCGCCGTCCACCAGTTTCCGCGGTATGCATCGCTTCTGCGCATGCGTCAAAATCTAACAGCATCGTCAGTAACCTTATAAATTTAATATAATGTTTTTGGTAAAGATGTTTTCTATATGGATACCAAGCGATTTGTTTCTAGGTGGTGTGGTTTTAGAGATATTTAACTTTTTCTGTATTTTCTGTATGAAGATTGCTCACGACCATTGACAATGCCTTGAGTTTGACGGTATGTGCAGTGCAAAACATTAGTTTTATTCCAAATTAATAGAAATCAAGAAGCCCAACCTTATACATTAATATAATCTTTTCGCTAAAGATGTTTTCTATATGTGTACCAAGCGATTTTTTTCTATGTGGTGTGGTTTTAGAGATATTTCACTTTTGCATTTGAGTGTATGCATACAGTGGAAACTGGCAGACGGCGGAAACTGCGACATCGGTACCGAACGTGTGGTACCCTCTTCCCCACTCCCTCCCTGCCTGCCTCCAACCCTCAGTTCCATCATAGCTTAAGCAGAAACTCCCACCAACCTCATGTACAATGTAGCTAAGACAGACAGCGAAATAATTAACACCAAATTGAATTCACCCTACAAATGTCGCAGTAATAGCGCATTGCCTACTGCAAAAGTTCTTTTTAAAATTTGTATCAGTATTATTATTTTTATGTTATTTAAAAAAAATGTGTTTTATAAATACTACATAATCCGATGAAAGCTTCAGATTGTCCAAATCGAAACATCTAGATTTGATCATACATATCCATCTTAGATACCGGTGCGCTTATTAAGCCTATCAGCTGCATACAAAAGGATACTAAGCCAATTTAATCAAACCTATTATAAAGGAAGCCACAATTTAGCATGTTTTAACTTCAAATGTCTCTAAAATTAGCCATTTAAAATATAAGCTACCACAAAATAAAGTAACATAGCTCATAAGAATCACTGTACTGTTTTTATCTCAGAAAATAGCCGAAATTCAAAAACATCGGACTATGCAACTTTAAATAAGAATTGCCATCATGAACAGTACATTACAACACTGGCATGACTAATTACGGTTTCGCGAAAACAGTCGGTGAATTATTATTCGACGCGGTGCATCTTCAATCACATAGACCATGGGTTTATTACCAAGGCCGTCAGTCGTATCTTTACCTATCAGCCAAAATCAGGCCATCCCCTGCTGCCGGGCCGTGCTAAAATTGACAGGAGAGTGCTCGGACGATGTGCGCTTATTTTGAGCAAGTATAAAAACTGTTCACTTTGCCCCAATACCTGCATGGCCACCTCCAAGGTTCATTCTCTTAAAGCCGCATAGTCCGATGATGAATAGACCGCTCTCACCAGTCCAGTCAGCATTCATAGTCATTATCATCATCATCATGCTGTCAGTCGCAATGCAACAAAGACTGCTTTCATTACTTAACCGCCGCTTTGTGCGGTTGTACATTTCATAAAGCCGCTTGCAAAGTGTTGAAGTGCTGCTGGCTTTTGCAAGTTACTAGTGGCACTCTCTCAGGGAGCTAATAGAGGTCTCACACAGGCAAGAACATGTCAAGACAGGTTCAAATTATTTGTCCCTGCAGTGGCTGGTCGGTAGATGTTGGGAGTTCCATTCATCACCGCCCTTAATGAAACATGGTTTTCTGTTAGGGTTTGCCCCCTTAGCCTTTGATTCTATCAAGAAACAGAACTTGAACCACAAGGCAGTGGTTTAGAACTTTGCAAGGCCAGGGCATCAAACTCCCTGAGGTATTTTAGCACCAGAGGTATCTGAGGTACTGCATTATCCGCATACCACTACTAGTATTCGTAGTATGAGGACTAAAAACCCTAAAAATAAAAATAGATAGTCCGTACGAACCAAATTTCAACATAGGCTTAGTAAAACTCGTGTAAGTACTCTTTTATCAATCATTCATCTAGATCCTGGATCTTTAGAGGAATACCAAGCCTAGGTGGGGGTGGGTGGGCCCCTGATCATTGGCTTTGTATTCGTAAGATTAGCAAGAATCTAAGTAATATGTCAACTTACAGGTAAGTCTAGTTTAACTGTAATATTTTCAAAACCAAAACACTCTCCTAGATTTGATTCTACATATCTAACTTAGATACTGATGCAAATTGACATAAAACCTGTCTGATGTAAGTCCCCACTGCAATCTCAGACCCCGATCCCATCAGTAGCCCACACAAAACGGGATGCTTGTGATCGAATTAAAAAATGGGCAGGTTTCTTGCATTTGTTATTGGTGATTGGATCCACTGATTTGCATATTTACAATATAATATATATATGTGTATTGGAGATATGTTATATCTTTTTGAAAAAGGAAAAAAGAAAGCAAAGGAATAAAGAAGTGTTTAAAGACAATTCTAGAAGTATCTTGTACATTTATTGATGTATGCTCACCAAGTACATAATACATATGTTGAACTGGAATTGTATGCAGTTACTATTACAATGAATAGTCAATTTATATTATGCTTCTATTATTGAACAGGTTTTTCATGTGGTTATTATTGCAACTGATATTGCATTTATGTACCAACAAATTGTAATGAATGGTTGGAAGACCAGTCTTTGGCGCTGACAAAAGACATTATTCGCTGCATAATTTAGTAACAAAATCAAACTTATTAAACATTTGTCGCCACATAGAAGGGCATATTGAGTCAATTTAGCAGAACATGTTACTGCATAAGCACATGGTGTCCGAGTGTTGGTGTGCTTGCCAAAATTAATATAGCATGTTTGCACTTCAAATATCTCAAAGTTTGCCATTTAACATAAAAGTTACTTCTTTTTAAGTCATTAGATTATAACGATCAATTTAATCTATTTATCTAAAGAAATGACAGAGACTCAAAACAAGGAAGAGGTCAGAAGAAACCATTATGATTTGGATAGTCTTGGAATTTGAAAAGTATCAGAGGGCATTGGATAACAGGTAAACATGGAGAAAACTGGTTGCAAAGACGTCTCTGGTGCTCCAATTACCACCACAGTTAAGGGATGATGATGACGAGCAAGAGAGGGAGAGAGCAAGAGAGGAAGCGGGGGAGATAGGAAAGGGAGAGAGGGAAAAAAGGGGAGAGAGGGAGAGGAGGAGAGGGAGAATGCGTAATGGCCTACCCAGTATGATTACACTTATGTCAGACTGGACAGTTTGATACACAATTACTTTTCCGTATTCTAGCTAAATGTTGAAAGTTCATTTCATTTTCTACTGTTCAAACTTACTAAATTTCTAAAGACCTAAATTAATGTACTAAACACTTATCACTCTAATATGGGCATTGCATTCCAGGGGCTTCTGGAAAGCGCATGAAATTCAGTAATACTCATCTTCTCCTGATATGACCTTAGATGTTGCCAGGAGGTAAAGCTCCATCAACCAACCAACTAACCAAGTAATTATCATCTAGATTCCGTCCGGAATCGAACCTCATATCTGGAAATAACTTCTTAATAATAATAGGTTGCTTGACGGGTGCCACCCACACCACCCCAACCCTCATCCCCACCAACACCAACACCCACCAACACCCACCCGCACCCCCCACCCACACCCCACCCCAGAGCCACACCCCCACCCCCCACACCCTCACCACCCACCACTTACCCCGCAGTGGGTGGTGTGTGCCCGGGGATATGTTTCTGGCTAATCGCTCCCGGTAGGTGGATTATCTCTCTCCGTCACGTGACCGGGCTGGGCACCTAGCTATCCCTGCCTCAGATATCCGGATTATCCAGACTGCGCTATCACACGAGCAGTCTGTCAAATAATGCCCGCATCGACACTGTGCAGCGACAGGCCTGAGATTATAGAGCACCCGGCGCCATGCACCAGACGGGATCTCCGAATGAGCTTAGGTGTTGCCAGGACGTAAAACTCCAACAACCAACCAACCACCACTCCCCACCACTCACCACCACTCCCCACCACTCCCCACCATTCCCAACCACTCCAACCCACTCACCACCACTCACCATGAGTTGAGCATCCGTCTCCCGTTTTGGTAGACGGTGGGAGTCGACCCTGGTCGAGTCAAACCAATGACTTAAAAATGTATACTTGTCGCTTCATAGCCAGGCACTCGGCATGGACTGGTTGGCTCAGTGTCAGGATAATTTGACTGAGTGGGATATCAGGTCATGGTGCTGGTGGCCTGGTCTCCCAGTGGGGAAGCACTATAAAGTTGCCATGAGTGCGCACTTTCACAAGTCGGTAGCCATCCTGATATGACCTTAGATTTTGCCAGGATGTAAAACTCCAATGACCAATCAACATGGCGCCATTGTGGCCTCAAAACTCACAAACCACTTCCCGTCT